>JAULCC010597463.1:0-17806 GCA_032358795.1 Nuttallia obscurata
ACCATTTGGTTAATAACAGTACTGAAAGACCTTGACCTTTTACCTACTGAGTTCAAAGGAAATAGGGGTCATCTACCCATCATCATGAACCTCCCTACCAACTCTGAGGACTGTATGAATGGATGAATACCTGAAAGAAAACCATCTGGAAAATTACAGTACTGAATAACCTTGACCTTTGACCTACTGAAGTCAAAGGAAATTAAGGGTCATTAACTCAGCGTGTTCAACCTCCATACCAAATATCAGGGCTGTAGGTTAAAAGATGGATGAGTTAATTGATCGGAAACCATTTTGGCTATTACAGTACTGAGTAACCTTGACCTTTAACCTTCTGACCTATAAAATAATGGGGATCATCTGCTTATCATCATGAACATCCCTACTAAAAATGAGGACTGAAGGTTTATAGATGGATGAGTTATTGCTTGGAAACCATGTGCAAAATAACATTACTAAATGACCTTGATCATTGACCTACTGACCAAAACATTGGGTCATCTACTCATCACCATGAGTCTTCATACCAAACATGAGGACTGTATGTAAAAAGATGGACGAGTTAATGAGCGGAAACCATTTTGGCAATTACAGTACTGAATAATCTTGACGTTTACTCTTCTGACCTTTAAGGAAATATGGTCATCTATTTATCATCATAAACTTCCCTACCAAATATGAGGACTGCAGGTTTATCGATGGATGAGTTATTGATTGGAAACCATTTGGAAAATTACTGGACTAAATGACCTTGACCTTGACTTACTGAACTCAAAAGAAATAGGTGTTATCTACTCATAATCATGAACCTCCCTACTAAATATGAGGAATGTAGGTTTATTGATGGATGAGTTATTGCTTGGAAACCATTTGCATAATAACAATACTAAATTAACTTGACCTTTGACCTAATGCCCTAAAATAAATAGGGGTCATCTTCTCATCATCATGAACCTCCATATCAAATATGAGGAATGTTTGTTAAAAGATGGACGAGTAAATGATCGGAAACCATTTTGGCAATTACAGGACTGAATGAAATTGACCTTTACCATACTGACCCTAGAAAAAAATAGTGGTCACCCATTCATCATCATTAACCTCCCGACTGAATATGAGGATTACATGTTTATCGATGGATGAGTTATTAGCGAAAACCATTTGGAAAATTACAGTACTAAATTACCTTGACCTTTGACCTACTGCCCTCAAAGAAACAGGGGTCATCTTCTCATCATCATGATCCTTCATACCAAATATGAGGACTGTTTGTTAAAAGATGGACGAGTAAATGTTTGGAAACCATTTTGGCAATTACAGGACTGAATGAACTTGACCTTAACCATACTGACCCTAGAAGAAATAGGGGTCATCTATTCATCATCATAAACCTCCCGACTGAATATGAGGATAATATGTTTATCGATGGATGAGTAATTTGGTCGGAAACCATTTGGAAAATTACAGTACATCTACTCATCATCACGAACCTCTATACCAAATATGGGGACTGTTATTTAAAAGATGGATGATTTATTGATCGGAAACCATTTGGTCTACCGACCAACAAACTGACCGACATGTGCAAAACAATATACCCCCCATTTCTTTCAAAAAGGGGACATAAATATAAACTTAGGCTACACAGTCACGCGTCCAGAGCTGAATGACAAGTCGGTGGTTATACCGCTCAGTTTGCAAGAGCAAATCGAGTATAATAACGCCATCTACCGGACATTTCATACAGCAAAGGGAATTAATTTCTTTCTTTTTCGTTTCATTCAAACGAAAGAAATTCCATTTTCGTCCGATATCAGTAAATTGGGTTCAATTATAAGAGTTCCTTCCCTTGGTTGGGTCTCTTCCGTATTGGTGGAAAGATAACGATTTGGTCACATGACACGTCTTTCATCAAAACATTTACGATACATTGGTGTAACTGGGTAACTCAGAGGAAGCTCACTAGACCGGTAAGTCTTGCAAATATTCAGAGCATTTGTCATTCTATTCATCGATTCTGTGTCACAAGCAGCAACCAGCAACTGCGCTTGACAGCCAGTGCACAGTAGGCATCCCAGATTAATTAGCCGGGTTTGTTTTTCAGCGTGTAGATCTACATGTAACCGGTGTTACATACACACTATCGACCTGTTTCTTACAGATATTATCGCTAGGCTAAGTGTGTCTGTAAGTGGGCGTACATCCTGTTTTAAATCCGCCCTTCATTCACATGCACCTTTGAACTCTACAACGAGTAGATGTAGTTAGTTTGCAGTAGGATAAACAACTTTTATTGAAATACTGAATAACTAAAACACAAAGTTCTAGATGATGTAGTATGGTGGAAAGGAGTATAGGAAGGAATCGGTAAGTTGCAATTACACATTTTCATGAGGACAATTATTATTGATTTAGCCTGAGGGTATGGCAGTTCAAGATAGATCACTAAAGAAAATCCTTGGCAATTCTTGCCTATTTCAAATCTTTTGAATGAAGTATCTGATAGAAGATACTGATACTGCTATCCTTTTTGACTTGTACATCAGTAATTAATTTGATGTTGAAAAAAAAAATACTTTTTTATCATTTTATAATCATAAAAAAGCAATCTTGACTAAAATCAGCTCATGCCAATACCGCTTTCCTACAGTGGAATGGCATATATCTGACTAGATCATAGATTAGATCATAAAGAGTTCAGATTTAGTATAAACTAAAAAATTTAGTAACAAAAAGAAGATAATTTCTACACTAACTTTCCCTTTGAAGCAGCCTAAAATTCATTTTGAAGATATATTCAATTGTTTTCAGTATCAAATATGTAAAGTACACAATATTATAACAGTTTGAAACATGATTGTTTCATTAAAATTTATGTTAAACAATTAATCCTTTTTTAAAAAATCTTTGAGATTTTATTAGTAGACCTGTTTGTAAACTTGCATGTGCGTGTATATGCTCTTGTAATGTGCAACTCATAGTTATACAGTCATAGAGGCTCCACAGTTCATGCTGGCAAATTGGATTGCTACCTAATTATTTGATGATAAACAGTACAGTTAACTGCCACTTATACTTATATACAAACTGTACAGCACACTGATGCCATTTTAATACACTTATTGACTTAAGTGTCACTAGGGAAATGATGGACCGTTTTGTGACAAAGGCTCAAATAAATTGAATTTCTGATGCATATTTATATGTTACATTTTGTAGACAATATGAAGTGTTACATTGTGATTGTGTGTCTGGTGATTGGTGCTTATGGTGCCCCATCTGAGGATGAGGTGAAGTCACTACCGGGCTTGAGTCAAAAACCTCCATGGAAACATTACTCTGGTTATCTGAAGGCTTCAGGAACAAAACATTTACATTACTGGTGAGTTCTGTTGTTATAGAGATATATCTGTGCTCTACCTGCTTAAATAACCCAAACATTATACTTTCCAGTATGAATAAAAAAGTGCTAGTAAAGTAGAGCTCAGTCTTGGAACACATAATTTGTTTACTTGTTGTTTTCACGTATATTTTTCATTCTTAAAAAGAATCTAAAGAGTTATACACCTTGCAGAAATGAATTGGTTTGCTGTCTGAGGATTTCAATTGTCCTGATAATAAGGCAGTCTTTCTTACATACACATTATGCCATTAGGGAGGAAAACAATTCAAACGATGGCACTAGCATAGCAAGTTAGCAACGTATATCAACACAAAACAGATTATATCATAAAAACACACACAGGTTAATTTTTTTTATCCCATTGTGCCCCAAAAGCAACACCCAAAAAATAACACAACAAAATCACAAGATATTCCCATTATCCCACCTTTTTCTAGGACAGAAACAAGTCTCATGCCTTGTTTATTTATTTTTTTCATTCGTAACTAGTCTCGGGTGAACCATGAAAAGGTTAGGGCTAAAACACATAATACTGATAAAATGTTTAGATATAAATCAAATTCACATTGACTATGTGTGTTGTTCTTTGTATACATATATGAACATGCAAATATAATCATATTTATTGTTAACATCTTTGTGACCTCACCAATATATTAGTTATATGTATTTGGAAAGTGCTTTTTCGTATGCTCTTGTACAAACTGAGAAAATAAAAGAAATTTTGTCCATTTTTTGGTGTCTGATCCAGTTCTTCACTATTTCTTAAATATATAAAAGCAATGAATCTCATATCTTTTAGTCCATAATTGTGTAATCTGATCTAATTCTACACACTCATATGTAACACTCATAATAATAGGTTATTTTCAGTATTGGAAGCTGAAGAGATCTTCAATGACGGGTGGGAAGGCATGCAGAAATAGGGTTGCTTAGAGCCATTTTATTACATATGCATGTTATTAACAGTAATATATCTGAAGTTTTTTTAATCCCTAAGGCTTCTGAAAAAATGTTGTCTGCTTAAACTGACTGTCGTCTGCCTGAATTTTAAAATTCAACGCATTCACCCAATATGTGGAGATACAATTTGCAAAGTGTCAAACAGTTTGGATCTGCATGAGATGCCAAGTTACCCGGCTTGGCATCTGATCTGGATCCAAGCTGTTTGTATATTCTATCGCTGTTGCCCTTAGCAGGCTAAGAGTTAATTTAGTGTAATTGAAACTTTAATTTAGAACTTATCTTTAATAATCTGAGGATCTCAAGGTTATCACTGAGTGGGTATCATATGAGCACAGTGGGTATGAACGATGTTGTGTTATTCAGTGTCAGTCCATTCATCATCCAGCCATCATATGACACTTGCCATACTTCAATGTTCCCATTACTCACTGCCCTCACAGTTGAACATGTGATACAGAACAAATTATCATGGTTCAATAAGAAATGGGACACAAAAGTATTAAAAGTGGGTATTAGATTTTGATGGGAGTCCAAAATTCAGTGCAATTTGTTTGTCTGAATCAAGTTTATTCTTTCTTTTTTATGGAATGATTTAGAAGATTGACACTGTTTTAGGCAATGCATTCAAAATATATCTATATTATCCAGTATGTATGAGAAACACGTGGTTTCGAAAAACAGGAACCCTATTAGACATAGTTTTAAATAAGATCCATGTCAAGGCCTACAAGTTCTGTCTGTTTATTTCATTTATGTCACTTGATTTCTACCATCTTGAGCTAATGAACATCCCAGAGTGAGGGAAGCAGATATAGAAAACTCTTCTCCAGAAATGTCTGGCTCTTTTACATGCCCAGTGTATAGCACTGATACAGGTTGGCACTGAACCCCGCCAATCACATTTTGTTTTCAATTTTTAGTCACCTCTTGGTGCCTGTTTATTATACCCCCCTCCCCCACACACACACAACAAAGTTAGGGGGGGGGGGGTTATACTGGAATTAGGTTGTCCATTCATCCCTAGACACAATTTTGTCCAGGATTCGTCTTTGTCATTTTTCAACGATTCTTTTTTTAAACTTTCAGATAATAATGACCATGATGTAAACTTTTGCCTCTATGGATTTGGTTGGAGTCACATGATCCTGACTGGAGTTATGGCTCCTTAATGAGTTAAAATAGGCAATATTAGCTTTGTCTGGGATTGATCATTGTCATTTTTCAATGAATCTTTTTTAAACTTTCAGATATTAATGGCCATGATGTAAACCTTTGCCTCTATGGATTTGGTGGGAGTCACCTGATCCTGACTGGAGTTATGGCCCCTTAATGAGTTAAAATAGGCAATATTAGCTTTGTCTGGGATTGATCATTGTCATTATTCAATGAATCTTTTTTAAACTTTCAGATATTAATGGCCATGTTGTAAACCTTTGCCCCTGTGATTTTTGTGAGAGTCACCTCATCCAGACTAATGTTATGGCCCCTTGATGAGTTCAAAATAGGCAATATTAGCTTTGTCTGGCCTACTTCTTTGTTGTTTTTCAATGAATCTTTTTCAAACTTTCAGATAGCAATGGCCATGGTGTGAATCTTTGCCTCTGTGAATTGGGTGGGGGGTCTTTGCTTGGTCTACTTTGTCATTTTTCAATATTTTTTTTTGGACTTTCACATATATCAATGACTATGATATAAACCTTTGTACATGTGATTTTGTGCACCTGTATTATTCTTTTGATATTTGTCTGTGGTGGGACGTGGGTGGGGTAAACTGAAACTTGGTTCATGGAGGGGGTGGGGGGCCTTTGGCGAGCTTAATAAAGTTTTCATGCACAAGTTTAATTAAAGTTGATACAGAATGACAATGAGTTTAGGACTCTTTTTATCACATGACAATACAACAAGAGGTTAATAAGTTTTTTTTTATTGATTTTAATTAAATAGATAGTCCAGTTAAGACTATGACTTCATATTTTATCATACATTTAACGTTACATCTGTGACGTCAGTTCGCTTGTTATCACACATGTTGGAGATCCTTGTTCCGTGATTTGTTCTCAAATTGATGATTAGGGTATTTATGTGTTAAAAAATAAGATGAGAAAAAAATGTTTTTGATATGTTATTATAGGTTTATAGAGTCTGCAAACAATCCAGAAACAGACCCTGTGGTTCTGTGGATGAATGGGGGTCCTGGCTGCAGCTCAATTCTGGGTCTTCTCACAGAACATGGACCATTTAGGGTATGTATTTAGAAAAGCCATGTCAAGTCTTCCTCCATCATCTGATACCCACATATGAAAATTATTTTTCACTTCATGCAACAAACATTCGGATAAATAGGCTGGTTTTTATTGTTTTAGAGTAACCAGCGATAAAGATACTGGTAACGATCAAAGCAATTGAGTTTTAAGAAAATGAATATTCTTTGATAATGAGACTGAAAGTAATTTTAAAAGAACATCTTGCAAGTCAGACCAAACCTTGTATAGAATAATCATTCTGATTGGCTATAATGGCATCATGGAGTTGGGAGGCAATCAATGAAATAGCTGCATTTGACACACCCAAAATTGGTGAAACACACACCAATAATCCTACGTCAATTAATGATAATGATGGGACATGGTTATCTAACAATGCTTTACCTCTGACTTCTTGTATGCTCTGTATATATGTTGAGTGTAAAGTACTGTGTTCCAATAGTTTTTGAAGGGGCTAACCTGTTTTCTTTTCATAGTGAAGGGGCGAAATAACACTGATATTATGGGACCAAAAGTGTATATGACATTGTCAAAAGAAAAAGGAAAATCTTAAAGTTAAGGCAAAGCCCATGTTTTAATATTTAAGAAGTTTTGATGGAGGAAGATGCCTTCTAAATGCCCATTCTCAAATAAGAAAAAAAAGCCAGGACTTTAGGTTAAAATCCTCCCATTCAAATGTGTTCTGTTCATGCATGATCATACATGTAATTACCTGTAGTTATTTCTTGGAGTATACTAGCTATGTGCTGGCGATATTAATTTACTTTATACCCCTTTCAAGAAATATTTTTTTTCACTGAAGTTAAAAAGATTTGTCAATATTTTTCTTCATCTACACTCATGAAGAGGCAGTAGAAAATTCTACACAAAGCTCATCCAGAATCGTGACAAGGAAATATCATTGTATCATGCTGTAGACTGTTATTTGCTATAGTATGGCTATGGTTGATATAAGTTAATGTTAATTGACACTCTTGACTCTTGACTACGCCATGCCAAGCACTTGACACAAATTGGATGTTGACTTTCCTGCATCACTGCTTTAATCAATATTCTCAATAATATCAAGTATTTACATATCCAGTCTTTGTAGATTTACAATTGTTATATACACAACAGGAAGACTGCTCACTTACATAAAGGTGATGTAAACTCCTTGATGTAAGGATACTCAAACCATGTAAAATGTAAACTGTTAACAAGTTCATACTATTAAACATTATTAAGCAACATCACTCCCTGACATTTAAACCAGGAACTCAATGATTTTGTTGAGTTTTTATAATCTATTCAGTTTTATTGGATATTAATGTTGTACACACATATATATGAAGCTTGAAGTAAGGTTTCATAAAAAAACAACAACAACAAAAACATTTTAAGTGCACCTTGCAAAAACATTCTGAGTTGTGCCAAGCACATTGATCACATAACATTTTTGGACCATAAGTGACATGCAGTATTGAAATATTTACCAGAAATATTTTAAATTATTAGAATGCTTGCCATCCTGCCAGGCCAAATTCAGCTGTCACCACAGAAAAAAGTTCTGTTAAAAAAGTGAATCACAGAATATGCTTGATACATACATTGAAAGATTTATCTTGTATTACTCACATTGTAATGGCAGCTAAAGTAAATTGTAAATAGTAAAGTCATGAGATTCAGACTATGATTTGTGACCCCATATGGGCCTGGAGCATGCCAATGTAGCACAAGAATTTGGACAAATGCTTTACCCTGGCATGATCGTAAGAGGCGACTAACAGGGTTTGAACGTGAATCTTGAGTTTCTACATCTCTGATTCTCCAGCAGGTATTCAGTTGTTGGATCCATACCCCATATTATTATCTCGATGTAAATGAGATGTGGATCCAACAAGTTTTTTCCTGAATGGCGACATATAACCTATACAGTGTTGCAGTGCGATAAAACCCAACTCAACTCAATTCCCTGATATGTGTTCTTCTGACTTCTTTCTTTTCCTAAGACTGAAAAAGATGTTGGCTAGGAGATATCACAACAAAATAATCCTTTGATTCACCATTTGTCAATGCTTCAGAGTATACTAGTACCTGATGAAGCGTGAGCACGAAATCTTTTGTGATTGGACATTGTGGCTTTAAAACAATCTGGCTGAAGTCGTTAGTCCATGATTTTCTGAAAAGGAAGATATACTTTTGCAAGAGTGGGCTACAAAAGTGTGTAAGGATGCAGAGAGATTAGTTTGAAGTGATGAATTATAAAGAGAAATGCTCATTTACTTACAACAAGAAATGTAGGATGTGTGTCAAAGTTTTCTCATTGCCCCTCATAATTGGGCTAAGATGATTGATGTTTTAACTAAGTACTAGAATAAAATTTATAAATCTATTTTAGACTTAAACAGAGACTATCTTTTAATAGCAAGCAAAAACCTTTGAAGTCTGATAAGATGTATGTAAATTTACCTCTATCAACAGTATTTCAAAAACAAATGAAAAAACATATAAAAATGCAAATGTAGGGAAGCAATTAAAACAAACATTCCATGAAATAGCACTTTTGAAAGATACTTTATTTACTTTTATCACATTAAACTACCTCTGACAGTGTATAAAGCCCATTACTTAGATATCTTTATACACTAGTATATTATGGATATTTGCTTCCCAGTCTGGCATTAAGAAGTCCTTGAAAGAGCCTGACTAATCTGGAAACCATGAGGATGTCTCTTTCGGCAATGCCGTCATCATGTAACATTAAAAAATAGTTAATATATAAAGGAAAGATGTAAACATTGAGATGTTTGTGTATTTATTCTACACATTTTCCTGTTTTATGTGATAAATAGAATCTTACATACATGTTTATTCACTATCATTTTCAGTAAACTCATTGACTAAAATAATATGACACTCGCCATTTATTTGGTTAGCTTTTAAGTTTACACAACTTGTTCAAAGTTACGCACCCACATCTAATCTCTCATCTGTACTGTTTGCATCAGGAATTATGTATATGGCACAATGTCTCAAAGAGATGGTTCATTTGTTATCACTAAATGACTTTGAATAGATTTTGGGTAGTTTCTTTCTGTTGCCATGGTAACATGACATTTGTTTTAGTTAAACTATTTCACCTCATGGTTTGTTCATATTAAGCAAGGTATATACTTTACATGTTTGGATCTTAGATCCGCACTTTGCAGTATTCAATTTTTCCAACTGCTTCCTCATTTCCTACTTACTTTTCCTACTTACTTTATCAGGTAAACAGCAGCTATACCAACTTCCTCAAAACTATTTTTACCTGCGCATTTATATTGCTGAATACTGAAAGAGGTTTAAGCTTTCCATTTGTAATTCTTTTAAAGATTGAAATGAGGGAAACTTTGATGTTTTGTTAGTCATCAAACTTTTCCTTAAAGCTAACTGTGATGACCTGTTGACACAGACTGTTGACAGAATTTTTGTCACTTGCCCCAGTAGGCAGACATGAAAAATACTACGTAACATGTCCTACATGCAATCATACCATTCCCTTTTAGTAAGTAGGTCATTCAAAAGTCTGCCTATTTAGAAACATAATCTAAATAATTGGATAGATTACTTGTAGTTCAGGTGAAAGATAAAACATTGAGATGACCACTAGTTTGAGGATAAAGTGTCTCTTAAATTCTAGTCTTTGGGTATTCCAAGATGAAAGATAAGACTAAAGTTTTTGTTAACCCTTAGCCTGCTGAAAAATGTTGTCTGCTTAAACTGTCGTCTACCTAGATTTTGAAATTCTTCAGAATCGCCCAATATTTGGAGAAACAATTGGCCGAATGTCAAATAGCTTGGATCCTGATTTGACGCCGATTTACTGGGCTTCTTATCTGGATCCAAGCAGTTTGCAAATTCTATCAGGGTCGCCCATAGAAGGTTAAAGACATGTCTGATGAGTTGAACCAAAATGGTTTTTATACATAGCTCCTTCACTTGGCACCCCGAGTTATACGGGTAGCTCTAAGACTGGTTGATCCAATGTCAGTATAATTGTGACTGTGATGTGTCTATCACATGACATTTCAATGAGGCAGCATTTTAACTTGTCTCAAGCATTTACCATCATGCTATGACTTAAAACTAAGTGAAAGCTACAGTTAGCTTTCCTAAAGAAACAAACAACAGAAAAACACATTTGTGACAAATATATTAAAGACAGTTTTTAACTCTGAAGGGAATAAGTAATAATAATAAATGACTGAAGTTAATTTTACCACTAAGATATGTATTTAAATTCCTGTTCACAGATATGTGATTTAGATAGATATGTATTTAAATTCCTGTTAAATTCCATATTTCCTAGCATTCTTGTGTCTAACTTTTAGATTTAAAGCTGATAGGTCAAGTTGAAATTGATCATTAAACCTACTTGAAATATCAGAAGAAAATTATGTACATTAAACATACTTGAGTCTGACAGGCACTACTCAATAGTTGTCTTTCTGACATCATTATTTATGAGTTTATATTTTCCTCTTCCTTATTTTTACTAATATAGTTGATAAAGCCATCTTAAAGTAATGCTGCTGATTATGGACAAATGTCACAAGGGGGAAGTTTTATAATCATACTGTTCAACCATTTACGAGGAATTAGGGAAGTGGGGTATCCTGGAATGACTCCATCTGTCTGTCCTTCTAGTTTGCTTTTCGTAACAATACTCTTCCAAGGCTTTGAACTTTGGACATAGTTTTTTTAAGCTTATTAATTATTGTCAAAAATTGGGCACCTTCAATTATCAACTACCAATATATATAGAGGATATGTGATGAGCTTTCACTTTATATGAAATTTTATTACACATGTCCAGGAATCTTTATTAAGCCAGCCTCGTGCGAGCTGAAACAAGGTTACAGGACAAGTGTAATAGAAATTTATATAAAGCGAAAATGAATCTGATATTCTTTTTATCACATGACACAACAATAAAGGAAGAAGAAAGCTTGAAATTCCATTTAGCTATTTCTAATGCATGAATTTGACCAAATAACGACACTATGTTAAATCTATATATTATCATGAGCTAAAAAAAGTAGATCCACATTTTAGTGGAAAAAGTCTATCAAACTCCTGTCTAGAATAAAAAGCTGCATAAAACTTTAAACCTAAACAAATAAAAAAACTAAATTTTATCTTCAAGGAAACAGTTAGTTTTATTCTCTGAACTATGCCGCGGATGAATATCTAGGTCGGGTATATCGAATTTTATATGTAACGTGTCGTTTGTATAAGAAAATATGTGATGATTATATTACATCGGAAAAAAGCAACATCATGTGATAAACTTCAATTATGGCATTACTTCATATATTCAACCTTCATCACAGATGCTGTTTATTTTCTCAAGTCAATGAGTAACCTTTTACACAGAAATGTTGTGCCAGAGCTCCCACACGGGTTGACTAATTTTATTGAAACTTGATATTGTGATTTACCGATACATAAAGGTGTATTGTGATTAATTGCAGAGCTGTTTGATGCCTTTCTTGTCCAAAGGTAACCTTTAAACTAACGAATGGAACTTAAAACAACTTCTTAAAATGATCAAGCACAACAAGAGGAAGTGCAGTGTACAAGAATCATAACCCTATTTTTACTATATGCAGAGTTACTGCCCTTCGTTACTTTTCTTTGTCAGAAGCATATCATGAAACATAATAATGTAAATCATACAAAGATAAAGTACAATAAAAGGAAGTGAAGTGTACATGAACCATAAATTTACTTAGACTTATTGGTGTGATTGATGTTGTTACCTTTCTTTTTATGTTTTCCAGATTTCTAAAACTGGCGCAGGTGTAACTTTTAACAAACACAGCTGGAACAATGTAGGTCATTTTTTAGAAATATAATTCTTTGATTATTCATTTATTTTAATACTCATATATTTTATATCAGTTTTATTTACTCGATTTAGAGAAAGTGTCCTTGCTAGTTGAATGTTGCAAATATTGACCTTAACTGTACAGATATAGTGCCTTACTTAACCCAGTATTCCATATGTATACCCTTCCTAACATTTGCGACCAGTGTAGATCCAGACCAGCTAAAATGTTCACATCTGAGTAGTCTGATCATGATTTACATTGTTTGCTTCTTGGATGGAAGTGACCTTCTTGTGATTAATTTGAAGAAAAAAAATCAATATTGATCTGATTTATATTTAATGAGTATATAGTTCAAGAGACTGCCTAGAGATGTTCTAACTTGACTGTTCCCTGTCCTGAAAACAGTTCCTATGTTATGAAGGGTTTAAGGCACACACAAAAATTGTTTTCCAGTTGATATTAAGATTCACGACTCTTTATTCGGATAATCTTTACAGATCATAGCCCTCATCTGGCAGGTAATGTTTCAAATTGTACAGAGAAAGAACAAACTGTTAATTCTTTGAGATCAGGTCTGGCGTACTGACCGTCTGGCTATCTCATGTTAAGCTTTATATCATAGTTAACCTTTAGCCTGCTAAGGGAGACCATGATAGAATTTGCAGATAGTTTGGATCCAGATTAGACGCTGAGTAACTCAGCGTCTAATCAGGATCCAAGCTGTTTGACATTCAGCCAATTGTTTTCTCCAAATATAAGGCAATTCTGATAAATTTTAAGATATAGGCAGACTACAGTTTATGCAAACAATATTTTTTCAGCAGGCTAAAGGTTAAACAACTGGAAAAGTTATAGAAGAGACCACTGCCATTGCACTCTCAATATGTATGGTTTTCTCATCCTATAAATATAGATATATTAAGAATTTGAAAAAAGTGTTACAAAGTCAGATTAGGTATGGTGCTTTAGGTATTCATGATATTTCATTGTTTATTGAAATAATTATTAGAAAAGGGTTGTTTGGCTATTTGAAAAATGTAAAATACAAGAACCGTAACTTATTACTTATTACATTACTTATTACAGTAAATCCTGGACTATCCTATTTCTAATGATTAATTCACCAATATTTTTTAGACTACCTGAGTAGTAATATGATTGGTCCTTTGTATGTTCATCATAGTGCTAAGTTTTGCGTACATCATAACTAATACAAATAACTGCTTTGTCTTATTTAAGGTGGCCAATATGTTATACCTGGAGGCTCCAGCAGGGGTGGGATACTCTTACGCTGATGACAAGAACTATACGACCAGCGATGACATGGTGTGTATTTGTTTCAACTTCAGTTTCTAACATGCATTGTATATTTAATGGACAGCTTCAAGTTTTAAAATGTATAGGTATGGGTCTACCTATGTCAGCCATAAAGATGTCAGTGAAACAAATTTACTGTATTACCCTTAAATAAATCTAGGATATTACAGACAAAGTGTCATAAATCTTGTGGGTGCAATCAGACAGGGATATTGATAGGAGAAGTTTCAGTTCTGATTGTTTCTTTGTTTGATTGTTTCTTTGTTTGATTTACATCACTTTCTCCTATCTAGGCCTAATGGATGTCCCAGAGAGAGAGAAATGGATACAGAAAATTCTTTTGTCGAAATTATTTTCAGATTATTTGACATGTCTGGTGTACAGCACTATAAATGTTTTAACTTTATTCATTTTACAATGCAAAACAAGTTCATACAACTTACAATGTATATAAATCCCTTTCTTTATCTCGTATGGAGGTACTTTGTGGTCCTTATTATAGGAGGAAACAGTCACACCCGAGGAAAAGCTATATGTCCGGCTGGGCGACACTATAATACTCTGTTACATACTAGCCCTAGACAGGAATTGAAACTAGGTTGCTTTGTTTAGAAGCAATTGTGATACCACTGCACTATTAAGACACCCATAAGTTTTCTTTGGACTTAATACATATGGTTCAGTGGTAGAGTTCTGCTTGTCATGCTAGAGGTCACTAGTTCAATCGAACTAACAAACTATGGATATAATATGCTTGACCTGGCTATCTGGAAAATATTCTTCTCAAAATGTAATTTTCAGTGGACATAAAGTAATAAGCTGCAATTTTAGCCACTGAATCTCTTATCCTATCTTTGAGTTTAAACTTTAATTTTATAGAATATCCTTAAACAACAGACCATCTTATTGTTATCATATCACCCAAAGGATATGTTGAGTATACTTTTAGAACAGAACAGATTTATCATCTCAGACAAAAGATATGTTGAGTATACTTATAGAACAGAACAGAGTTATCATCTCGGACAAAAGATATGTTGAGTATACTTTTAGAACAGAACAGAGTAATCATCTCGGACAAAAGATAGGTTGAGTATTCTTATAAAACAGAACAGAGTTATCATCTCAGACAAAAGATATGTTGAGTATTTTTACAGGACAGTATAGAGTTATCATCTCAGACAAAACATATGTTGAGTGTACACTATAGTGTAGAACAGAATAGAGTTTTATTGACAGAAAATTAAACTGTCCAGCAGTTTATCATCAGTACAAAAAATATTTAACATTTCATATACCATATCCATGTATTATTAGTTTTGCTTTTCACCTCTAGGTGGCTGATGACAATTACTTGGCTTTGAAAGACTTTTTCACCAAGTTTTCTGAGTTCCTTCCAAATGACTTCTATGTAAGTGGAGAAAGTTATGGTGGGATATATGTGCCGACCCTGTCTGTAAGGGTCTTACAAAACTCCAAAATCAACTTCAAAGGAATGGCTATAGGCAATGGAATCTCCAACTTTGATATGAATGACGACTCCCTGCTCTATTTTGGATACTACCATGGACTTATTGGAGATAGGTAGGTCATAATGAGAAGTTAATTAAATAGAGTAGTGTAGAGATTTTAAGTTAATAATATCCTATCTAAACTAATCCATCACAAGCTCAAAAGTCTGAGTAAAAAATAATGGCATATTTTAGACCTGTGTTTTTCCTGATGTTTGTGCTTGTGGAAAATGAAAAGGTTTGAGAGTTGTTCAACAAGTAGAGTTATTGATGTCTGTGAGTTGAAAGACCAAACTATACCAATACCGTTCAGAGTCTGAATATCAGAAATGTAAAAATAGTAACAGTTACAAACCAAAAAACACCAGATATAGAACCATCAAGTATTAGTCGTTATTGTCACTTCAGAATCGTAAATTGCACAGCATAATATTTATGAATGGTCATGATACAGAATTCACACACTTTTTTATGTAACAAGGGATTGCAATTAGACTTAAGCCAAAAAAGCTTGTTCCCAATTTATTTATAGATTACTGACAGACAGCCTGTGAGAAATAACAAAATTATTTATTATTGCAATAGACTAAATATTTCACAACAAATCCATAATTTCATGATATAACAATAAATGCATAATTTCGTAATTCACAATAACACCAATTTCACTATTATGTTGTAAAATAGATTTTATAAATAGATAAATTACCAGGCTATGGCACTGACTTGCTGAATAATTTGTGAAGTACTGCTCTGCCTCTGGAGCAACTATGTTGGCTCCAGGACTGCTACCACATAAGTGCCTGATTAACACTGTTAGATTTAGGTGTTAGAGATGCACAGGAAAAAAAATAACTTTTAGCTCGACTATTTGAAGAAAATGGTGAGTTATTACAGTTGCCTTTGCATCAAAGTTGGCGCCAGAGTTGCTAGCTTGGTTGAGGTTTTGTAAGGCTTTATCTCAGATACCATGTAAGCTATTGCCCTGAAACTTCGCATATTTATCAGTGGTTATAACATGACCTGCCAAGAAACACACACTTATCCGAGGTCATAACATGATCTTGTGAAACAAGTTTCATAGCTATTGATTGGACTTGGGCTTAATTACTCCCAATTTTTGGACTTAGTAAGTTTGGTTAAAGTTTTGCTTGCAGTGCCCCTTCTCAGAAACCAAGTATGCTATTGCATTAAAACTTCACTTATATTTTGAGGTCATTACATTACCTAGTTTGACAAGTCCCATAACTCTAGATTGAATTTGGCCAGAATTATTTCCTGTTTTTAGACTTAGTTTGATTGAAGTTTTGCTTGGCAGGCCTTTTCTCAGACACTATATATGCTTTTGTATTAAGGCTTTACACACTTATCCGAGGTCATCCCATGTGTAAATAGGACAAGTTTCATAACTCTAGAAAGTATTTTGAATGAATTATTCCCCGTTTGTTTCAAAATGCCAAATAGTTAAGCTTGCTGTCTTTAGGACAGCTCATGTTTTTAGTTGTGCTCATGCAAAGTGACTACTTACTCACTTAACCTGTTTAGCCCTCTCACACCTCTCATTCATACTATTTACGATGGAATGTTTGACGGATCCCACAAACGTGCACAATGAGATGGCAAATGAGGAAAGATGAATATATACAGAGGATTAAATTAACCCTGGTTGACATATAATTTACTTATGGTTGCTCCAACTTAATTGATGTGCACATAATAGATGTGTATGAATCATACTATAGTCATTTGGGGAAACCCATGCTATTGCCTGTCCTGACATTTAAGTGTGTATATCACAATAAGTTCTAACGGACAGATTTCTTTTATATTTTTAACTTATCAAGATCAATCCTTTCCAAACAAAATGGCATAAAGAAAAATATGGGTCACCATGCTTGTTCTTGAGTTATAGCCCATTGTGTGACCCCACCGTAAGGCCGTTTAGGCGAATGTTTACTAAATTGAGAATATTATTTCAAATATGTATTCTAACTGTTCAGATACATAACTAACCTATTTCTATATACTATTTTTATTGGAATAAAGTAATTAATTGTTGTAAAGTCCCAAATCTGTTTGAATGTATGTCCTTTAGAAAAAGAATTGTTATTTATGACAAAATTTATGAAAAAAGGGAGACAATCCAACCCATAAAATTGAAGAAAAACAGCCATATCTTTTTTGTGTACAGACAGATTTTTTAAAAGTTCATTTATTTATACTGTATATAATACTAAACAATATGAAAAAAAAGTGTGGTATCCAGGCTTTATTTTCAATTAACACCTTCAAACTCTGTAAAGAACCTGAAAAACGGGGTTTTTTTATTTGCCTTTCAGCAAGCAAACCTCTTTAAAAGAAAGACTATGCCAAAACATTTCATTCACAACCTTCAACTTACTTTTCCACTAAAAGGTCACAAAGTATTTGTGTAAAATGTCTGTAAATACAATAAAACCCCAAAATTTAGTAGTGCAAGTTGCCATA
>JAULCC010597575.1:0-10432 GCA_032358795.1 Nuttallia obscurata
AATTCATACTTTTATATCATCAACGTTTTCATCGCAGCAAATTGAAATATCTGTCATTATTGTAAACATGATGTAAAACATGACACTACTGTTGTTTTAATCATAAATAGAAGTATGTGCATGGATTCCACATGTAACAATCAAACCCATAACATTCAGACAGAGGCATGTACCTGATTTCAATTAGCCATCAATTATGTATTTAAGGTTGATGCCGGTTAATCAGATCCAGTGATAGTTGATACTGACACAGATCAAACATAGATATGGCTTTCTCTGACAAAGAAAATTTCCCGAGGCAGCTTTTGACGCAATCCTAATTATTCGATACCATCAGACAGGTAAACATGGACGCAGACGACACTGCAGACGATGTTGTTATGCTAGGGACACGGTTTAATCCGTGAGCAATGTCCCCTAATATAATTATGTCCCCTTTACTTGTCACTACTGAACAGATGACAGAATCGGGACAATTTCAAAATCTTGTGTACGATTGATGAATCAAGAAGCAGACGGTATATGGTTCCGCAATATGATATGAAGCAGCCATGCTTCATTAACCCATTAACTAAACGGTTAACGACATTGACAACAGAACAGACCGGCCGGGCGATTTCTTTTCTATGAGCCAGGCAACTAATACCTCCTTTTTCTCCCGCTATCGTCACGCTGTCTTCCCTGCATCAATAAAACTATATCGGTTTTCTGTACCACGTGGTCGTTAAACCATATAATACGCGATATTGCGCGCAAGTTCATGTATGCAGTGTATTATATTGACAGTGGTGGTTAGAATGACAGGTGTGTTATTTTCACGTGAGATGGCCATTAAAGTTGGATAATAATTATCGGTGGTTACATACTGTTTACCCAACCTTTCCTCCCATTGTTCGTCTATATTTGGAGATAATTTGTGGATGTATGTTCGTAGCCCCATTCGATATTTGATAGGATACTACATGGAAAGTGTATAATTTTAATCATACATATTTATACGTCGTTGTAAATTACGTGTTCACACAAATTCGTTATCTGATTATTTTTGTTGGAGAGTTTATCGGGAGTCTTATCTGCAGTACGGCTGTCGATGGTGGTTTTAAAGTGCTTAACAGTGGTGTTGGAAAAAGGAAAATCGATAATCCTCCGACAATGTGAAGGAAAAGGATATTTTTTAACTTGCGCTGTGTGGGAATGTGTTATGTGTGATTTCATTGATCCACATTGGACAATGATGTAATCATGCATTTTTCACCTGTATATGGTGATGAGGAATGTATCCGGAGTCTGACATTCAGACATTACCATTTTACTGATGTAAGAGAACTGGATATAAGATATGAATAGTCAAAATAAGGAACTGCTTAATGTTTCCGGTTATACCTGGCTACCTAAGTCCAGGTCGAACCACGACACTGCAAATTTGGCAGGACATATGTCAGTGCACGTAGAAGACAAAAGTGTTTCAAATGGTTCCTTTCCGTTCTACAAGAACGACCCAAGTATGGCGCTGTCGTGCATCTGCAAGGCACAGGGTCACGTAAATGTGGCAAGCCACGTGCTGCCATTATCAGAAGGGGTGCAAAATGGCCACAATAACTCAGTTCCGCTCAAGCACTTGCATAAACAATCCTCCCTTACCAATAAAGACATCCAGAGCTACGTCTCTACGGGAGAAATTTGTTTCCAGCCGAACGGTCCTGATTCCGCCTCTTGCCCTACCACACCCGCAGCATATAGTAATGCACGTGAAAAGCAGATTACGGACTGGAGTGGGGTCATGGAAGACTTGTTCTACAACTTGGATAACATGGATAACGGTAGGTTAAACTTAAAACGTTAACTATGATGATCTGGACCGAAATATAGCTGAATAAATGATTGTTATTGATTTAGGTACCACTGGAGTTACGTCACTGACATCAAGTCTAACCGGACAATGAAGACATATGTCTCCAGTGAGGCTCGCGCCCTGGACTTTCAAAACACCGTACTGATGATTTACGTAGTACATGTAAGGCATTTGGCTGCACTGCCTTTTCGTCTAACCACTGAAGAACTTGGAACTTTGGGGGATTATAAGAATCCACCATGAGTAGTCATGTCCGATAGGAATGTTCCATCCCGAGGGTCAGAAACTTACTGGATGAGGCTTTACTTTGTCTCGTCCCTACGTAGATTTCTGATCCCGAGGGTAGGGTTTCCTTTCCTACATGACGAAACGATTGGTAGATTATTTGCCTCCCATTAACAACAATTTACTTATTTATAAATTGGCAAATCATGTGACATGTAAGATTGACAAAATTCCTATCTTCCATGGGCAGAAATGCGAGAAATATTTTTTCAGGATATTGACACCTAATGTCGTTAGGCGTTAATGTGGAGGTAACGGCCGGATAGGTTTCTAGTTTAACCCTCGCACAGTAATCCGAAAGCTTCGGAATTGAGCCGTTTGTGGCATCGTCAAATGTTTCTTTAACTGTTCAGTATAACTGGACTTGTCCAAGTCGTATAGAACATCGTGTGTTGTCAAGTTTCTATATCACTTTGCTGCTTAAGATGATATAAAATAAATTACATGAGATATGAATATTACAACCATATTTCACCCGTTATCGCCAATAAATACATTATGTGCATTATCTACACTTAAATGCACGAGATGTTTTGACGTAAAGGTCGAATATCTCTATTGGAGCCTTCGTTTGGTTTTAAATTGAAACATGTCTTCCATTATAGCATTGAGAAACCTAAAATTAGTCGGTTTGTTTGTTTCCTTTTACGTCTCTTTATGCGATCTAGGACTAAAGAATGTCCTAGAGAGAGGGAAGCGAATACAGAGACCTATTCTGTAGTAATCTCTGGTTATTCAATGTGCCCAATGTATAGCACTGGTACATGGGAGACAGAACCCTGACAACGATGAACCAGTCGTAATGCTCTCCCCGAATCCTGTTTGTCCGTATACCAGAGCCTCCTACGACTGGTCTTGTTTTAAGACTTCGTTATTTAGCAAGCAACAACACCACCATAGCTAATGTAAAACAGTCAAGGATTGGAGGATGGCGTTTTCTAACGTCCAGATAAAAGTCTATTATAAAGACATTGCACATATGGCGAGAATACATTTTTTTATCCCTACATAGGTTGACACTCGAACACTTTATCATTGGTTAACGACAAAACAAGTGACATGTAATTGCTATGGAAACAGCTGTAATTCTCAGTAGGTTAATTGTAGCTGATCGTCCGAAGTAACGAACACAAGAAGACTGGAATGCTTTATTGCTAGTCGATAGTGAAATGCACGTGATAAGGTTACAATCTACGAACGTCGTTATAATCATTGTCTTCGTCTTGAGCAAGACTAGCAAAGCTAGGGTTTGCAGATGTAAATAAAAGTGCGGTCACATCTTCTGTCAGCATCCCGTTTGCCTTTCATAAATTCAAATTTTCAAAAATATTTTTAAAAAATCTTCGCAAAACAGAACTGACTGTAGTGAAGACTATCAGTACTGAGGGTTTTTGTATATTTGAGCCAGTTTTGCTTTTATTTTTTTACAATGACTCGAATCACTTTATGTGTCATCTGGGACAGAGAAAGTGTTAAATGACCTTTTTGATATACATGCACGCGAAATGGGCTTGAAAGTTATTCTTAATGACAAAAGCAACACATACATAGCAAGGATTATTTTTCAAAATGCTAAATGCTATCTTCCTATAACCATACCTAGCGTAAGGTTTTCTCGGATTTATAGCCATAAACATCACAAATGACTTATTGACTGCAACTCACGATTACAGTGCGTAAAAGGGTTGGCCGCCACTTCCAAAGGTGTTCGTCTTCCAATATTATTTACTTCAGTAGAAAGTTTTCTAATGTAAATAACGTACGTGATCATCCTGAAAAAGCTTAACATATGACTATAGGGTGGGTTATTGGATGTTACATTTCATTATCATCTTAATACAATTTCAAACTCTTCTATACTAGAAATATACATGAAGTTCCGCACATTAGTCGTATGTATTCATTGTAGACGCATATAAACAGTTGGACAATTAAATCGAGATCTTTAGTTTCTATCCCGAGGAATTTCCGGTTACATTCTTTTTCTTATTCACTGTGAAATTTGACGCATACTTTGTCTGTAATGTAGGCTTGAGGGAAAAGAATCCGACATATTAAGTACTCTGTACAAAAGATAGTTGATCTGTCTTGATACTCTCTTTCTTTCGTTTGTATACAGGCTTGTAAAAACTTTAAAAGTAGATTTTCGTTATTTTGCAAATAAGCCAACTTTGAATAAGGGAGACATAAGTCGGTGCTCCTGCTGTTTCGACGACTTATGTACCGTTATTTATCAACACTGATCATTGTGACTAATTCATTGCAGCAACAATAGATACAAGAAGATGTCGATGGTACAAAGTTATGTTTAAAGCCGAACTTTGTCTGGCTAAGCCTCTCAAACTATCCACCCTAACCCTACCCAAACACACGTACACACATACTTAATTCATCAAAAACTCGAATGTATTGTGTGTCATCATATTAAGGCTTTAGTTGAGAGTCTTAAACACTGATCTTTTCAATGTGATATTCACCAGTATGTTATGCAAAATAAAACCCTGTTTTTTCTAAATCTTTTGAAAATTCTTTTCGCGTCTAGTATTAAGCAGTGAGCATTGTACTGCAGGCGTGATATTTGTTGTCTAGCCAAAAGAATATTTGATATTATCCCGCATATTTTCCCAATTCCATTGAAAAGTTTGAAATTTTATATAGCTGTAATTATATTACCATATTGTAATGCCCCAACACATATCCGCTGTTTTATATACTGGCGCAGATACAACGCTTAAATTCGGTAAACAAATGCGACACCAAATTCATGTCGTAAAATACTGCCCATTTTATTACATTTCCGGTCTTTTATGAAAAGTTTGTACGACTTTTTGCGAGTTTCACAAGAATTTGATTTTGTTCGAGTATAATGTATCAACCTTTTGTTAAACATTGTTTTTGAAAGATATTTGCGGTGAACTTATGAATGTCTTTTAAAGATGAACCAAATTGATTAGATTGTTTTACATATCTGCTACAACACTTTGTCATATGATCATAGGAAGTTGTCACTTATTCTACTATCTGATTGACCACACCAGATCTAATTGCAAGTAACTGATAAAGTAAAAGATAATTAGCACCAACATGTTTTGAATTATTTTTAAGTATCGATGTTTTTACGGAAACGTGATATATTTATGAGAATGAGTTTCGCCCGCCTACATGTATCAGTGTACCACACATGTATAACAATGGCCACACCTCAGCCATTTCGTCAAGTTTCTTCTTCAAGCCACCAATATCTACTTTAAACAGAAAACAAACATGGGCAGCACATATGTTCTAGTGAAAACCCATCCAGTTTAAATATGCAGGATGATTGTTCTATTGGAATGTATGGCATTCACCTTTAATGAAAACGTGCACGTCACATTGTACACTTCTCTGCTAATATCAAAACAGTGAATCTTACTTAACAGGTTTATCGTAAAACTGGCCAAGGGAACTTTGTATAGAACGCCATGTTTGTTTTTCAATTATTGCCCTATGCACCAGATAAGAACGACGAAAGCGTATTCTGAAGTCTTTGGGATTTCCATTTCAGGTCATTAAAGGTCCCTCGCCATTTTGAATAATAAAAAATACACGTGAAAATTACTGATGACATTTTAAGGTCTAAATCAACACCAACTGAAGTGTCCAATTTTAATCTGGTAAAATTGTGTTGATTTATCGCTTTATTTGCTAAACATTTGTCCTCATATTTTGATGAAGTGACGCCAAAATATAACGTACACCTAGCTCAAACAAAGCTATAACGTATGCGCGAATCGTTACCATATGTCAGAGAACACATCCTTTGCAGAACTATGGGCTTTGGAACTAAACAGCAAAAGTTTCCTGCACAATGTCTGATCACGTGGGTATCATTGAGGAGGATGTAACTTGTCACGTGTTTCTTCCGTCGTTTATGTAATATTTCCAACTCAAAAATGCTTCTAATCAGAATTTTAAAACGACTGGAAGACCGGCATCATTCACATTGAGTGTTACACCTTCGAACAAGTTTAGAATTTTTCGTAGAAGCACGGATCCTTTAAGGTTACAATTAAATCAAGATCTTTGCTGTTTGTAATAGATAAGGAAACTATTTCTGCTAAGATTTAACAATAAAGATATGGAAAATGAAAATCATTGAACAACTGTCTTGGAAATTTATAGACAAGGTCATGAGAAGATTACAAACTATCTTGTTCTATCTAAAGTTGACATATTTATAACTTGTCTTTGTCGATAACTATTTCGAGAGAAAACTTTAAAGCTACTGCACCCATATGGCCAAGGATATTGAATATCAATGGATGCACTTGGAAGTGATACTTATGGTAATAATTACAGACAGAAAAAACACTCAAAAGTAGTAATTTTACATCTAAAACTTTTCCTATAAGTCACGTAGTAACCTTTTTAGTGTGGTTTCAGTGACTTTGTGTGAAAAATTCACTATAACTGTAAAGAGTTTCATCCTGAAACCACTTGCATTCATGTTATTTTCATATTTACAAAATTTGGCAGATGTTTTGAAACTTCTGAAATTTTAAACCAAATTTGGAGTTTAGTCGCTTGAAAGTTTTAAAAACAATGTTTATGGTTAACCGACATGTTTATTTCTTTAGCTAGGAAAAAGCAGCATATACGTTTTAAAAAGTGATTTTAAAAGGTAAAGGCTTTTTGGATATGTCTTTAGATTTCACTACATACGCTTTGTATATTCAACACCGACCAAATTCTGTATACATAACATCAACCATTTTTTGAACATTCTGTTTTTCCGACTGAAACAGTCTACCTTCAATGTTCGTTTCTCTGTGTACTATATTTCAACTTTCAATTGTTTTTATTGCCCGTGTGTTTTAAGGAAAGTAATCACACTAGTAGATATCAGGAAGTTAAGTGTGTCTTTACAGTTTTCTCTTTTTTCCCCTGGTTTAAACAGCCTATTATCTTTTTTGTGTGTGATTGTATTCATATTTGTATAAATACAATGCTCACAAAAAGCGTCGAAAGTCTGCATCGATAACTTAAGATTAAAATACTGACACTGAAAGTTATTGAACTGCATTTCATAGCGCAACATATTGACCAACATGCCGCAGCTGGAAGCTGTGGGAACATTATTTATTTTTCTGTATGACAAGAATGCGTACTGTTTATATATAGTCGGAGAGGATCCACCAAGTCTGCTCTAGTAAACGTAAAGAAATTTGTTTTAACCTGTATTTTACGGCCATGATCAGTGTTGACGTTAAAATGTCCTCTATTGTAAACTTATCTCACTTAAACCAGCGAACTCAACTTTTTTTCACGTAAGTTTCTTTATGGTATTATATATACAAGCTTTTCGGAGGTCTGAGTTTTTGTGATAGGCTGTTCTCGTTGTTCAGATAATATATGGAAGGAAGTGTGTACATAACGGACAGTAGCTTTGTGTGGAGGGAACATTTAACTGGAGGTAACATACGCCACCAAACTTGTGGCAAAGACATAATGTTTTATCAATGCGATTTCATGTTTACTTGTCATAAAACATATGTTTTGCATCAGGCTTTGGAAGCAGTATTTTGCGGATATGTTTGCTGTGCTTTTCTATAAGGTCGGAGATGATGCATACATAGCTCAGTCGTCAAGGTGTCCTTTGTTTCAAGCCTCGTTGTTTACTTTTGTTTGTGCTAAAGTCTTTGCTTGAATGTCCAATTTAGCGTAAAAACAAAATTGGGGATGCTTGAAAATGTAAACAAATATTTACCAAAACTTTTCAGATAGACATATATGTAGGTAGGTATGTCGTTTAACACTCTGTTGTTGTTTTAGTCCAACATGGCCCATGAACAAGACATGTTATACTTATAACTACAAGCAGTTTAGTAGATGAACCTTTTAAAGAAAACATAGATACTCCTATGTGTGTAACTAACTAAAACGGTCTGAAAGTTTGTGATTCTACTTGGGTGCTCCATGTGCCTGAAATTGTGTAGAGAAATGATCACGGGACTATCCGGCATCAGTAACGAGCTGGTGTCATTAGTAAACATAAGACATTGGTCAGTGGTCGTCTAATATGATAACACATTTGAGGCTGTCCTATTTTGTTTAAATGTACAGCTTTTAAACTAAAGGGTGTGCCAAGTTTCAGTACCTTCGTTATTATTTTAGATGATAAGGGCTTTTAGACAATAGTTTCAGCACATCAATGAATGGCGTTTCATACGGTCTGTTCTCAGTGCCAGTACGATCCTATCTATTCGATTGGTTAGCCCCTTTATCTTTTGTCAAGGGATTTTATGGCATAGCCCTTCTTCCGGTATCACTTCTCGTGCTTTGAAACTACAACTAGTGTTACCTGTATAGGAACAGAACAAAGGCGAAAACACACAATATCTCTCCATAAATCACAATTGCGCCGAAGAGAGTAGCAAAGAAAATAGCCTCATCCAATATTTATTAACTCGATCATGGACGAGTAGACCACAAAGAAACATGGCGTGTAGATGTAGTTTTCAGCTGAAGTTACATGGTAACTAATGTTTGCACCAATCACTTACATGTTGTTGTGTTTGTGTACTTCGGTGACATGTTAGACGGAAGTTTTCTGAGTTGAATAAAAGTGCAAAGTAATTCCTATTTCTTAGGCTATTGGGAAATAATGTGACGGGAGTAACGTTGGATAGATTATATGGGATAAATAGCCGATGGAAAATTAATGCGCCATTAACATCGTCGTATTGAGTAATTGCAATATTTGTTTGTAGAATATAATCGCGATGGATACGTGATCGGAAATATATGGTACATGTAACAGTGTAGACTTTACTACTTATAGATCTAGTTACATGATAACAATTGTTAATTAAACCGTGTAAAATTATAAGGATGGTGTATATCACACGTTTATCGTAACAGCTTAACGGTACTAAGATGTAGTTTCCTATACTGATGAACATGAGAATTATGTAAATGTGTAGATATTAACTGATTACCAGACAAGTATTATGATTTGTATAAATTGCCATAATGTGCATGTGTTCAATGTAGCAAATGTTCCTTGTTTAAAGTACCATTCGGCTCGTTTCCTTTGCTCCTGATAGTATGCATGTCCGAAGGTGATTTTTATAATTGACAAACTCTATTCCTGATGGAAAATTTTTATCAATTTAATAATTTGGAACTACCTTGTCACCTCTCCGCCACGTTCCTCTATTCAATAGCAGCATCGACAAGTAAGGAACAGCGGAAAACATGTCATGGGGTAAAGTAATACGCATCTCGCGTAAAATTGTTTATTTTGTTAAATATCTTTTATCACAAATATTGATAATAAATTTTAGATAAATTTCACTGAAATGATGTATGTATAACTATGACATTTTAAAGTAATTATTGTATTGCAAACACGTTTTGTTTATAACTGCCTTCAATAAATAACCGAGCTATATGTAATTTATTTGTAATGTCATCGTGAACAACTTGTCACACGGAAAACATTAGACTGTACGGACATGTTTACGTTCTTTAAAATATTCTCAAACATAAAGTATTACAAATAACTGAAGGCCAGTGAGGGAGTGTAGAACAATATGATATGCTCAAACAAAGGTCAGTTACACACGATGTCGATTCTTTTTTAAAAGGTGCCAATACGGTTAATACCTCTCATGGTCAAAGCTTTCTTACATACCTTTTTTGTGTCGCTTTTTCAGAAAAAGTGAGATACCTAGGGATCGCTTTATCTGTCCGTCGGCCCGTAACAAAAAATTCAACTTGTCTTTAATGCTGCCATTTACAAATATTTCTTAGTCGTACTTTCAAAGCATATTGCTTATGACAGCTGGGTCGTGACGCGGCCAACTTCGGTAGGTCAAAGTCATATTTGACAGAATTATGCTCCTTTTTGTACGGGGTGGGGCGGATGTCGTTTTCTATAACCTACCGTACCTTTTCGTCATTCTCTTACCAGAGGGCGTGCTACACTATTACACCTCTGTCAACGCCCGGTGTACAAGATTCTTGTACAAAATATAAATAATGAATAAAATGATAGTAAGATTGTTTTGATCTCTGTATATATTACTAAAAATGAAAATGGGTATTTTAATTTTTTTTAAATAATATCTTAGATATATTTTAACCCAAGTTTTCGGAGTTAACCTTCTTACCTCCGCAAAATAGTTCACCGAAAACTTTGGTTAAAATATATCTTAGATATTATTTTAATTTTTTCAAAATACCCATTTTCATTTTTAGTAATATATACAGAGATCAAAACAATCTTACGATCATTTTATGCATTATTTATAT
>JAULCC010597797.1:0-10431 GCA_032358795.1 Nuttallia obscurata
ACAAATCTAATAGACGTGTACCATAGTTGTTGCATTTTTTGTCTTGGGAGGCCCGTATCAGGGGCGTATCTGGACTGTACTCTGTATCATCTAAATACTCATTATAACAATCATGTGCAATAAAATCATTTTTAAAACCAACTCTGCTATTCATATCACCGATTAAAAACACCGAACCAATATTACTGAAATGGTCAATATCAATCTCTAACAACTCAAATAAATCAACATCGTAAATATTATTAATTGGTGAGTCTTCACACCATATATACGTACCACAAATATAAACATCAGAATCAAAGTGAAAAAAATTACGATCAAGCTTTATCCAAACTATTGTATCATAATGTGTTCTCACAATTTCTATGGCATTCTTTAACCCTTCCCTATAATACAATGCAACACCACCACTACGTCTCTTAGCATTACGATTTTGGACATTTCTATAAAAGTTATGAGCAACAAAACCAGATAAGTCAATATCACTGTCAGCAGATGCCCAAGTTTCATAAAGAAAGATAATGTCACTACCTGAAATAATATTTACAAAGTCGGTGCTGCTTTTCTTGACTGTTGTTAAACCATTTACATTCCAAGAAACAAATTTAATTTCACCCTCCTCGTACCCCTAGTCCCTTATTGCTTTGCCGTCGATGTATAAGGTGTCATATGCAATCCAGGCTCTTTTACCTTCTGCTCGCGCAGCTTTCATCCTTGGAACCAAGGTACGTCTCCTATCCTATCTTTGGGAAATTGTTCACTGACAAAGTAATCAGTCCCTTGTAGAGATTTCCCCTGTTTTCTTACATATTCCTTTTCTTTGTATTCGTGGAATGTTGCCACTATTCGCCGACACCTACCATGCGCGTGTGTTCCCATCCTATGTACTCTGTCAAAAACGATTTTGTCTGCTCAATCTTTTGCAATTTTCATTTTTTGGTTTCCTTATCAATGGAACAGGTATGGTTATTATATACACAATAGCTATCTCAATATCCTGTTGTTATATTGAGTGAAACTGGCCATTATAAGCAACTATTAAAGGGAACACATGGACATTTAATAAAACAGGCACTAACGCCAAACCCCTGGCAGCTAACTATTTGGGCGGATGTATTTAATCTCTATGAAAATATTTTTTAAACATAGCAATATTTTACTAAGCTATAATGATATAGAATTGTCAGGTTATAATACCCATCAACTTTGTTTTGAATGTGTGTCTTTTTTATGTTGATTACAACTCATTCAAACATATCGACAACATCATCGTGATCGACTTATACAATATTATCATGATGTTCAAAATTGAACTTTATTCTAATGAAACAAAAAAAACTAACAACAAACTCGCTCAAATGTGTTTAAGCTCCCACGCATTTGTGGTGTAAGCTTTGTTTTGCATTCGAAAGAGGCCATTTTTAAAATCTTGCAAATGGGGTAGGACCCAGATCAATTTGTCAAAGAATCATATACTCCGTTAACCTTTAAATTTATTATTATATTTATGACTAAAGGTCAAACAGTGTAGGCAACTATCGATATAGATGTGTAACTATCAAACATGTAAAAAAGCATAACAGCAGGAAGATAGTAAAGTGGAATGTTTCTATTAATTACATTATCATTCTTTAAACATTATATGTTACAAGAGATGAATACTCACTTAAGGGCAAGGCCATGTGCAAACTAATGTTAATGGTGACTTTTTGTCGTTGTTTTTTTTTCTTATTTCATATCAAGAAAAAAACTTGTAAATGTTTTGTAAATAAATTGCAAGATTTCAAGTGTCATGTGTCGAATCACTTGCAATACATAATGAATTTGTTATAAAAACCAGGTTTCATTTAAATGCCACCGTATCATGCTCATAATCTAACTGGAAATAAGTTTTCAATAAATACTAATGCAAGCCTAAACAAATGTATTGGCATAAACAGAAAACGTTGTTCAATTGCTTAACCTTTAAGAAGCAAAACATTAACGAGAACCTTACTTCTTTAACGGCTCTACCGCACCTTCGGCAAAAAATAGCTATAGATATTTATGACGTTAACTTGTGAGAAAGAACATTTAAGAAATTTTGTGAATGAAGGGCAACAACAAATAGTGGCATAGGAAAAAACTTAACTGATAATATAATGGAAAATAAAGTTTCAATAAATTGTTATCTATAAGTTAATCGAATATTGCCGTTTTAAGTGTTTTAACGTGTATTATCTATAATAATGTGTTGTATATTTTAGTTGGTTGAATGTGCAAAGTATCGCTTGCACTAACTAGATCGCTAGATAATTATCTAAAACATATGATTAACACGAAACGATTCATGAATATTATTACGTTATCTTGCGGCAGAAACACATCACCATTCTTACGAGCTATAATAGTAAATGAAAATTTAGATCCGTGTGTAGTTGATATTAACTACACTGACAATTTACGACCTCTGTTTTACGCTGGTGATATAGTTATATCTAATAAACGATGTCCCGTTTTATAGAGTTGGTCGAGAAATTGTTTTATGGTTAAGAGATAATTGATTCCTCTTGTACACTACAATCAGATCATTAAATTTGCCAATCATATCATGATACATTGTCCGCTATATTGCCCAGACAAACATTTTTAATAAGATGGGAAAGCACAGTCGGCTACATTCAATTAAGCTATGGTCAACGGATGCTTGCTTTGGACGACTGTTGATTAAAAAAGACTTTGACAACAGACCTCCACCTCCCCCTCCTATGTCACTCGACAAAAAGCATTGTGTGACGTTATGATTTAAGTTACACTTAATGATTCCCTTAGTGTTGTTTATGTTTTAGGGTGATTGTGGGGTTGTGTGTGTGTGTGTGTTTCGCTGGGAGTGGGCGTTTTTCACATGTACTCACTTCGCCCTTTTCCTCTGTCGGATTGCTTTAACAATCCCAGCTCGCAGAAAATTTGTGATCCTACCAATAGATACATAGAATCTTACACCACACTGAAATGTGAGATAAGTTGCCATTAAAATTATGGCCTAGTGATTAGGTGTCTCGAGTCGCTGTAAATTCAAATTCAAAATAACAAATAATCGTCCCTGTGAAATGCTGAAATACATGTAGCTATTATATTAGATATTTATATGTTAACATATAATATTGACATGTAATGATACTGAATCAATAGCCATTGTCTCTTTACTGGACCAAGCTTAAGGACCTACCGATAAGATTGAAATCCCTTGGTACGTATACAACTGTCTATTCATATGGCATGTATTTGATGACAAGCTATGTATAGATATGACGAAGCAATAACCGGTCAACGACAATCTCAACCCGTTAACTGAAACTATGTTGCCTATGACGTAATAAGGGATAACCTTAGTCCGATGTAACTAATCTGTTAATTTCGTCCACTTATGCCGTCTAGATTAGAGTCAAAGGGCAATCAAAGAACACGTTTTAAGAACAGCAGACGTCTTGTAGGATAAAAATTTCTTACCATCAATTAATACAGGAATTATGCATGCAGTAGTTCATATATTTGTACGTGTAATTGATACTGAGTAGTATATAAAATAAGTAGTGACTTGTAGTTCATAGAAGTAGTGATTTGTACGTGTAATTGATACTGAGTAGTATATAAAATAAGTAGGACTTGTAGTTCATAGAAGTTGTGATTTGTACGTGTAATTGATACTTAGTAGTATATAAAATAAGTAGTGACTTGTAGTTCATAGAAGTAGTGCTTTGTACGTGAAAAAGACATTGAACTGAATGTGATATATGTAGTTATCTGTATGTGCAATATAGCGAATAATACGTGATAGTTGTAGTGATGTGTACGTGAAATAGGCGGTAATTTGTGCATGCAATAAGTTGTGATTATTACATGAATATGCTGTGAGTAGAACATGAATTAGGAATTAGAAAGTTCATAAATTGATCAGTGCATGCAATTTGTAGTGATACGAACATGAAATAGGCCATGACTGGTATATTAAATAGGAAGTAAAATGTGTCAATCTCATTAAAATCAGATCCATGCCATTACAAAACTTTTCACTGTAGAATCTGACAACGACGCGTGGATCATCTTCAGGGACCCCCTTGTTCCCTTTTACGCTTTTTGTAAATAAATTTGGTACACTAGTCGTAACGTTTTGTAAAACATTTAACACAGTCCTTACGAACCACATTCGTCAGCATTCAAAAATATGTGTGTTACATGTGTGTCCGGCATGAATTTGATTTTAATGAGGTTGTAAATAATGCATACAATAGAAGGTGATTAGTACAATGCAATCTGTAGTTATACGAATATCAAATAAATCAACATTTCTGTATCTTTGCACACAGTGTTTTATAGCTGTATCGTAACCGGAGTGAGCAGGCACACTTGCCCGTGCATTATAACACACATGTAAAACAAGGTACATTGTACCATGATTACTGGGTTGACACAATTATATGTGCATGTTGCAGAATTTTACGGTGGCTCAGAGGTGACCTGTGTTTGTTTTCATTTATTTCGCACGACATATTTAGTCGTGACCACGAGCTACTTAAGTCGTGCGCATAAGAAACTATGTCGTGTGCACGAGTTACCAAGTCGTGCGCATGAGATACTAAGGCGTGCATATGAGCTATTAAATCGTGAACAAGAGATAATAAATATTGCGTACGAGATACTATGGCGTGGGCACGGGTAACTTAGCCATGCGCAAGACTTACAAAGTCGTACACATGAGTTACTTAGTCGTGTTCACGTGTTTCTTATCCTATAATCCTAAGCTCCATTGAGAGTAAGCCATTGCTACTAATTTTATAGTCTTAATTTGACTCGGGTCTTGGATCGAACCCAAGACCCTTCCGCATGGGAAGCGGACGTTCTGTTACAGAGATTACCGGTCGTTCCGCATGCGGATGCATTTGTACTCATAATGAGTTTTTTTAATGCAGCATTAAATTGGAGAAATAGAATATTGGATTTTTTTCCTTAATTTATTATTTATTAAGTTGAATGAATATTTTACTCTATAAAAATAACTCGAGTTTAGTGGTATATAGAATTTAAGCAAAGTACCTCGATATTGGCAACACAACAGCACATGGCGCATTGGTAAAGTGGATATGAAGACCGCCTTGCGTTCAGGAAGTTACAGGTTAGAGCCCCGAAGAAGGTCCTTCTCGTGACACCAAGGACTGGTTCTAACCAGGAAACGGAATTGAATGTATTCCTAAGAGCCAAAGGCTTTCGACATAATCGAGCTTAGATTAATTGATTTAAATTAACAGCTGAATCTTGAAGTCTGATTACTCTATTGTGTGTGTTTTTCACAGTTTCTGAAAACAAAAACCCAACTCAAAACAATAAATCTTCAGATGTCCCAAAGAACAAAACACAACATGCCTCGTTATAATAATAATTGTATGCAATTTTAAAGTATGTCTGTAAGGATGGAAACTCTGCAGTCTTTCAAACGCATTGTGCATAATGCACATTTGAGTTTTTGCTGGAAGACATTTCGATTACAAGCTAATAGCAAAACCGATGATTAAAGAGTCCTTTGAGATGTGTTCTGTATTTTCATTTTTTATTTATTCAAACTGCAATTTGTAGAAAGTGTGTGTATTTGTTTGGAATTTAACGTCGCTTTAACAGTAATTGAGTCGTATTGCGACGGCTAGCTCATTACAGGTGGAAGAAGACCCCAGACTATTTCAAGTACAGAATGCTACATGGTAGAACAACCGACCTACCGCAATCAGACGTGCCTTGACCGGGATTCGAACCACAGCGGTGAGGGGCTGAGAGACTGCAAGTCAACGATTATAACCACTCGGCCACGGAGGCCCCGAGAAGGTTCGTCATGCGTGTGTTGCAAAATCGTGGATGCAAGATAGCATGTTATTTTTCAGTGAATCGTAATACTGTATTTCTTAACCTACAAACCACTGACGGAGGTTTCTCCTATCCTGCTATCTCGTTTATAAAGAAGAGATTAGTTTCCTATACATAGTTTAATCTTTATGATAAGCAAACTGTTATAAATTGTTATATCTCTTTTAAAACGTACAGTTAACACTTTTTTTACATAATGGACAATCTTGCATCATAGAATGCATATTTAATACATCAAATTCATAATTATTAAGACACGTTATAATCATCGTGAAACTCTTAATTAAAGTCCGTTGTGATCAATCTTGATGCATAAAGCTTACAGTATAGAGAACCTCGCTTGAGTGGGCATGGTATATAAATAATATACATGTAAAACAGTATTCAAAATCTGCACGTGCGCACAACTTGGTAACGTGTGCGCATGACATAGTAAGTCTTGCGCATCAGTTAAATGAATACATACCACCTCTGTGCCACCGTAGAAATCTCAAATGTTCAATTATTTTTCTACTGAAATGGGCAATACTCACTACCTTTTAATATGTTTTTAGTTTAAACATATTCGTTTTAGCTCGATTATGTTGAAATTTTTTTTTTGGCTTATAAATTAAACTTTCGAGTCGGTTTCCTGGTTAGTACTTTGTGAAGGTCCAGAGAAAGGTACCCCTTTTTGACTGAAACCCGCAGCCTCCTGAACACGAGGCGGACCCATATCTACTATACGACAACGCCCTCAAATCTAGAATCATTAAAATGCAATTTATTTGAACATTGCAATACCTTTGCTGGGTGATTTATAACATTATATTATATATTTTTCAATTTTTTTTTATTACCTATTATTAACTTTATTGCAATTACTCTTTTGTATCACTTTCTTCTGAGATCGGTAGATCTTATGAAAATGCCCTATACCAGGCATTAATTCGTGCTGCATTCAATAAAACGCCAAATAAATCAAAATATAATGTATCATGTAAAATCACTTTAATGTTAAACTGTTATATTGACAGTTTTGTTTCAAATGAACTTTTTTATAATAAGCGCAATTTTTCAACGATAAATACGGTTACACAAATTCTAACTCAGGTATTAGGTATGGCCTAAATCACGTGTCGCATCGTAGCAAAACGCCGAAATGTTACAGAAATAAAAGCCAGGATTAGCCAAACTTGTATCTTTGTATTTCTGTTTCTTCTAGTTTGCTTCTCTCTAAGAGCAGCTACCAGAAGTACTTCAAGTACTTTGATTCAATTTAGGAAATACTCACAGACCCATATCATCTATTCATCTGCTGTTAGCTTAATTAGACCGTCAGTACAAAGGTCTGTATTGATTGATATAAACCTGTACATATCCAGGTATCAATGCATCCCGACTTTTATATACCTCAGTAAATTAGAAGCGCAAGTTCCAATCATATAAATCCTATCCGCTGTAGAATGCTCGTAAAGACTCCATGATGTAATGCAATTTAAATCCCTACCACGCCACACGAAGATCCTCTTGCTTCATTTTAGTAATAAAGGATACCGCGACACTACCGTTGTCTTCAAGAAACCAATGAAAATGTGAAACTGTCAGGCCCATGCTACGTCCGTGCCACGCCCTTGCTGCGTTCATTTTGCGTTGATGGAGTACCCACTGAGTTCAAGGTTGATGTGCTCTACATACGTGCAGCGTCGGAAGGATTTCAAGCTTTCAGCTACGTCCTAGCTACGTCTGTTTGTGCCCTATATGTAACTCGGTCACAGATGTAACTGGGTGGACTCAAATGTTACTGCACTGGCACAAACGTAACTGCTCGCGAGAAACATTGAATGGGCATGTATGTTACTTATCGGCCATATATGTATAAACGACTATACATATATGTTTTATTTTTTTTACTTTTTTTCAAGTATCTAAGTAGTTGCAATATGGCTTTCAAATTTTGATAAAAGAAACCCACATCTCATGACCGTCTATATGATTCATACTGAATATGGTGATTGTGGCCTTTTATTGGGGATAAACACGTTTGTAGTGGAACTTGAGAACTTATAATACCATAATTTTATATTTAATATTTTCAAATTAGACACAAAAATCCAATATATAATACATTAACATAGCTGATGGATTAAGATGTTTAACATTTGAATTGAAAAAAGTAAGATTCCAATTTTTTTAAATATGTAGTTTTTGATAATTACTTTTCGCTCAACATAAATCGAGAGCTCAATAGCCGAGCGGTTATGGCTGGTGACTTGCAATCTATCAGCCCCTAACCGATGTGGGTTCGAATCCCGGTCTGGGAATTTCGTATGTTTCAAGTGAGGAAGCTAGATGTTAAATGGTTACGCTTCAGCGATACATACAAGTACAAACCAGTTCTCTTACAATGTAGATAAACATTTTGGGTATTTGGGAAAAGAAACGTTTTACCTCAGAGCGACATACACTATGTAGGCCAGTTCTAAATCAACTGGCATTTGCTAAATTCTACAATTTTGGACCACGGTCTATTTGAAGAAACATTCACTACACGTCGAGATTTTATACCGATTTTAAAATGTCTGCAAAAAAGGTGGAAAACATCTGAAAGTGAAATATCCGGTTTCACGTCATTTTCAATTTAGTATTTAAGTCTGTAATATCAAACACCGATTCTTTCGAGAATAACTTGATTTATACTTTACCCTACGGAGCAAATCCAAGATAAATATCTTTTACCTCCCAATCACACGTTTCATTCTTTTTTCAATTGGTTAGATCTCCCTAATGAGAGCAAAATCAATTTAGCAGGAGCATCTAAAACATCAATTCACTCGTGACTTCAAGCACACTTCCTAGCAGCTTACTTTTGATTTGCTTAATTTAAAAACTTAAAATATTCACTGATATTGATGATACGATAGTAAGGCAGCAAGCATATAAACCTTATTAGCCGCAGAGAAATAATTTAAGTACTGATAGAACTGATGATGGGTTCAACCTGTGAAGCTGGGATAGAAAAGTAAACACGTCATTTGTATTATAAATGTTAAATGAAACCATTATACTTTTGCGTGAAGTCGTTTAAGGTTAAACAACAAGTAACAAAAACAATACCAGGGCTATGGATGGCAAACTTACAAATCACATGATTTCAAATACCGCAAATTAGCCCATAACAGCGGTGTTCAATGTAAAGATATAAAATATATGTAACCAGTGCTACTTTCTATTTACTGTTATAGTGTTAACTCAACATCATGCCAATAAAGGTTTCCCAATGCCGAGCTTCAGCATAGCTTCATAAATATACTTAGACTTAGTTGGTAATATAAACATTGTTTGTGTGAGCATGTTGGTCATGTATGCCCTGTGCAAATGTGAGTGAAACTCTAAATGTATTTATGTACGTCTTGTGCAGGTATGAGAGAAGCTAGGTGTCAACATGGCATGAATGAGTGAAATAGGTGAGAAATAGGTGAGAGAAGCATGCTAGAGTAAGATATTTAATTGAGTGAAGAAAGTCACATGACACTAATCACTGGTTACATTGTATCGATACCTATAGTGGTGAGTTGAGTTGGCAGTGGCGGCCGGATAACTCAGTCGGTAGAGTATCCGAACGGTAACCCGAAGACCCCGGTGTCGGCTGCAACCTTTCTCATCTGGTTATATTTGGCGCCCAACATGGGGCTGTGACTGATTGAACATTGAGATTCCTACAATCTCAGTTCCTACAAGAAATTACGCACGGATTTCAAGTTAGTAGCGTAGTATGTCACAATGTATCGATACCTATAGGGGAGAGTTGAGTTGACTGTGGCGGCCGGATAGCTCAGTCGGTACGGTAATCCGAATGCCCCGGGTTCAAGCCCCGGTGTCGGCTGCAAAATTTCTCACCTGTTACATATAGACTTCAGCTTTTGAATGGACCGCATTGGACTCAGCAGTACACACACATTGCTTAGTTTTCCAGTGACTATAAACGCTATCAACTAATCACTACATCTATATTAAAGTTTATTCGATGACACCACTCAAATTAAGCACATTGCTTGAAAGTCAGATATATCGAGTGCCGGAAACCAGTCTTATCATCGACCACGCTAGTACCGCAAATTAGCCGGTACCAAACGTTTACTCCAAAAATATTCATTCGCCTTCACATTTCACTTTTTACAAAAATAGAATTCATTGTATATTTAAAACGGTATGTGGCGTATTAAAATGTTATATTTTCAATAGCTGACATTTCTCTTGAAAGGTCTGGCATGTAAAAGACAAGAAATTGTTATGCTTAGAATAACTTTTCTCATAGCGGTCAGGAGCTTGAAAACGACCAGCTTCGCTCACGACAACAATGAGAGTTCAGCCATAGGTTGAATCCATTAAAAACAGTGTTGGTTCATTTCTGTCTGGTATATTATCCCAGTTGTGTGGTCAATAGGCCATGATGTGTTCCTGTGTATGCGTTCAAACATAAATGTACAGGGTGTTTCATAATATCTGTCCTTATTTCAAACAGTAATAGCTTTCACATGTATCGGAATATTTAATATT
>JAULCC010597908.1:0-10431 GCA_032358795.1 Nuttallia obscurata
TCAGTCTGGTTTTACCGACTTTGTGACATTATCTTATTGAATATTTATACATTGGTTATCCAGTGTGGAACTCTTATTTGGAAATATAAAAGCGTGAAACTTGAAAACAGGATATCCTGGTCATTTCAAAAACCCTCAAAGAGCGCGAAAGTTCCTGCATATAACTTTCATTTGACGAATATTCACCGCGAGCGCGATATCAACGCCGAACTTGCAAGGAAACAAACTCACCGACAACATTTGCTGTTTAGGGTTTAATATGACACTTTGGTTGAGTGTTCGGTGTGTTAGGTCACGGAACGATGCAGGTACTTGCATAATTGAGCAATCTCAATAAAGCCCAGATATCTCTTTGTGTTATGCATTTAAAAGTGTAAATGTGTTAAAATCATGACAGACAAATAGACACACACACACATTTTATTTAGACGTGTACATACAATATCTTTTACAACACATACAAGTTATTTGTCAACGTGTACTTTCAAAGAATAAAAAAGTTAAACTATTGTGAAAAAATAAATGCTTATGTTAATGGAGATTAACTAAGGAATTATATTTCTACGCTTGGTATTGCAGATCTTATACAAAGTGATTATTTTACAAACAAAGCTATCTTTATATGAATGCATGTAGCATGCATATTGAAACTGTTTCTTTGTGCTGTTTTTCTAACAAATGAAGCACTTTTACTTATTACAAAGGTACAAACACTTTGTGAAACAATTTATTCTATACATTTTTTTTATGAAAACAGATACTTTGAACACTAAGAAATTATTGTATTCACTAAGATAGGACAAATCTTAAAAATGTAAATTCAAAACGTTACCAGGAATTCAATTTAACTACGTCACTTTAGGACAAACGTAAGCCAATTAATAAAGGCTGAAGCTTACAAACACATCTTTCTCGTTAGATTTTTCAGCCAGCACATCTTGCTCATGCACGGTCAACCCGGTACCGTTATTTTTCGAAACATCACAGTATAACAGCACATTGTTGTTTGTGATATTTTTGCATTAAGAGCAAGCATGGATGCTTTCAACAAACACCTTATCACCTTAAAAATCACTTTGAGTATTTGATGAGCATGGTTGCTTTTAACAGATACACCTTCACCTTTAAGAACCACACCGTGTTTCTGATCACCATTGTTGCTTTGGATAGCAAATAGAGGATCATAATGAGTTTTTCTTGATTATCGTTTTAAGTTAACTCGTTGTCTGAATATAAAACATGTGAATAACGTTACAAAGTATGTATCTAGCGAACAGCGGTGTTTAAAACAAAGCTTTGTTGTCTAGCGTGAATAAGATAAATTGACCAAAACAAAAAAAGTATGCCGGAAGTACAACATACAAGTAACAAAATTTTGGATTATAAATTTCCAGATGAAATAATCTTACTTTTAAAACATACAATATATTTGGGGAACTTTTCCAAACTTTTACAGCACAATTTAACAATTGAAATAAGGAGATATCTCAATTAAAAATACTGAAATGTGTTTCGCATTTCGAAACCATTATAATCATATTTCCTTATGTTCAACTTTCTTATATCAGTGTATAAAGGGTATTCAAGTACAACTTTAAAATTGATCTCGGTTCAATTTCTTTCATTCTGTTGTATTATTTGTTGTACGTGCCATCTTCCAGTCTCAACCTATATTTAACCTATGCGTAGAGAAACGCCTTCGAGTAAGTGTTTTATACTTTCAATGTTGATAAAATTGAAACATGGTTGATATAAGAACTTAAATAATAGTCTATATGTTTAAGCTCTAAAAATGAGTAAATCACTTTTCCATAACTGTAAGAAGTTATCTTTAAATGATATAATTAAACATTACATTTTTCAACATTTGATTTGCCCAAACATGGCAAAATTTAAGGTTTTTAAAACATTATTTAAACTAATAAACCCCATTTTTTGTATGACATAGCTCCAAATCATACAAAATTATATTTATAATATAAAAATATCTTTTATATTTTTACATTTTTGACATCTTAGACTTTTTAACTAGTACTTGATCACCTTTCTTTTCGTTTTTCATGTAAGGGAATGTCTGATAAGTTCACACAATTAATTCTACGGTTGTTGAATATTCTAAACATTTTACTATTAACGTTGGATATACATAACTTTATACCGCGATCGTCAAATAAACTTAACATTATACCAAAAATGTTGGATATACGTTATGCTATAAAACGGTCGTTTAATAAACTAATCATTATACCACAAACGTTGGCTAAACATAGCTTTATACCGTGATCGTTTGATAAATATATACTATTATACCATCAATTTGATTACACAAAACGCCCTATGTGGGCCTGGGGCGTGCTCACGTAACACAATAATTTGGACCACTGCTTAACCCTAGCATGATCGTAAGAGGCGACTAACAGGGTTTGAATGTGAATCTGGAGTTTCTCCATCTCTGATTCTCCAGTAGGTAGAAAGTTGTTGGATCCATACCCCATACTTTTATCTCGATGTAAATGAGATGTGGGTCCAACAAGTATTTTCCTGAATGGCGCCATATAACCTTTACAGTGTTGTGGTGCCGTAAAACCCACCTCAATCAACCAATCAACTCAATAAACAAAACTTTATATCACGATCGTTTGATAAATTTATAACATTATACCATTAATGTTGGTTAAACTTAACTTCATACCACGAACGTTGATTGCCTTCATATGAAAAAACACGGATAAATAGAGTTAAAGGGTTGTATTAAATAAAGGGAACATTTAAAGAGCCCGATCTAAAACTACTCGCCAATAATCGCAATTCATAAGTTGCCAAGTCTCACATGATAAAATTTCTCTTTACCAACACTAAGTAACTGATTTCACTGACAAATGACTGGACAGAAAAATGACTTGACATACAAATGACTAGACGGACGCTTTAATTGGCCGAACAGAATAACGACAACACAGTTAAACAACAGCACAAAAAAGCGACTGAATAAACGACAAAAGGACTCCGCAGACACACCTACACATGCACGCATATGGACAAAATACCAAACGACTCCGCAATAACACGACCTTTTTCTATTTTAAACTTGGATATTTTATGTCAATTAAGTTTAAAATAGACATTTTTATAAGAAACACCATCGAGACATTTGCCAAGACAGTGTTAGGTACCGTGCGTATAGCCATATAGCCTATTGCATACATATGTATTGACATCATCATTTTTATGTGTTGTTGCTGAATAAATGGTTTCCAAACATAGTATCAGAAGTGAAGTCGACGTTCTGAAATCGACGTTCTGAAATCGACGCTTATCTGAGCGATATAATGACGAATGTAGAAAATGCAGTCGTATTTAAATACTGGAAGTGTCAGTTATTCAATTGAAACGATGGCAGCAATCGATGGTATACCGGTACCGGCGCAAGTTGATGTTAAAGGCGACATGGCCGGGAATTGGATATTCTTCAAAGACCAGTGGGAAAACAACGAAATTGTTGAATAAACAGCAGAGTGAAAATGACGAAAAAAGTAGAATTGCTGCCCTTTTGACAGCATTGGTAAGGATTGCTACCAGATTTTGCAGAATCTAAACATTTCTGACGAGAATAAAAAGAAAGAAAAGGAGATATTGAAGGCGCTCACGGACCATTTCTAATCCAAGCGAAATGTCATATACGAACGATATATTTTCAATACCACGGAACAGGGAAAATACACTATTGACGGGTATGTCTGTAGATTACGTAAGCTTGCCCGATCATGTGAATTTGGTATTATGACAGGTAAGATGATTGGATATCGTGTTGTGTTATGAATACGAGAAAATTCTGTACGTGGAAGGTTGTTCCTATGGTCGGATCTATCACTTGAGCATAGCTTCACAGCACAGAAAATGACATTAAATGATTAATCCTCTGTGCATTTTATGAAAACATTTTCAAAGAAAACTCACATGCACTCAACATACAAGGGGAACCACACCGCACAGATAAAAAATGAGCACATGGAATCAAAGCACTATAATTACTGTGGTGCACAGCATGGAGACGAAATATTTGTTTGTAATTTAACGTCGCTTTAACAGTATTTCAGTCATATCGCGACGTCCAGCTCATTACAGGTGGAAGAAGACCCAGGGTGACCTCTGTTTACTTTTTCAGACACAGAGTGCACCCGGATAGAACCACCGACCTACCGCAAGCCAGTTGGAAGGCTTCCTCACTTGAAGAAACGAAGTCCCCGGAGACGAAATAACTGATTGCCCGACCTATGGAAAAACTTGCAATAAATACAAGAAACAAACCCACTTTGAATTCGTATGTCGCCAGAATAAACCTAGGCATGTACATGGAGTGGAACAATATGAATCTGATACAGATAGTGACAATGAAAACTTCTGTTAAATCATCACATGGTAGACAGTGGTTTAGCAAAATACTTGTCTTGTCAGGATAACTCACTTGATGTCAAATGTCAGATGGATTCTGGATCAACATGCAATACCATTGGTTTTAAACAGTTTGTCATATTGGTGCAGAATGGGAGCCCCAAAATGACCCCTTCAACGACAATTTTACATCTGTATGGGGGGGATTCGCTTCTAAAGCCAAGTCGAAAGCTGATGTCTGAGAGTATAACTTCTATGTCATAGACACTGACCAAAAGCCTCTTTTATCTGCAGAAGCATGTATATCACTAGGACAACATACGGTAAACATTGTTAAGCAGTTGAGTATGGTCACAACGCATTTGACAAAGAATAATCTCTTGGAAGAATATTCAGATGTGTTTTCTGGACAAGGTACATTCCCTGGCGAGTACCAAATTAAACTTTTCCAAATGTGAAACTAGTGCAGCACCAACCGAGAAGAGTTCCGCAAGCTCTGAAGACAGAATTGAGAGAAGAAATTAATAGATTAGACAAAAGAGGTGTTATAGTAAAGGTAACTATTCCGACGGATTGGACCAGTAGCATAGTTGCTGTAAAAAAGCCATGCAACTTGCGCATATATATTGAGCCACTGGACCTAAACAAGGGTATAAAGCGATCACAATACCCTATGCCGATATTGAGTGATTTTTTGCAAATATCGCAAATGCAAAGGTATGTACTGTATGGGACGCGAAAGAAGGGTTCGCGCAGATCAAACTACAGGCGAAGAGTAGTTTCCGAATAACATTCTGGACAATTATGTGCAGTGCTTGACAAAGCAAGACAATTGGGTTTAAGCTGAACAAATACAGATTAAAATTCAGATACTGAATTGAAATTCATGGGTGAGAGATAAACTTCATCGGGTGTTTTCCCTGACACTGACAAGGTAACAGCTATTAGAGAAATGCCAAGACCATTTGACGACAAGATTGACGACAAGAAATCCTGGGTAGTCATGGCAATCACAGCAAGAAGACGCTTTTGAGGCAATAAAAGAGACTGTCAGCACAGAACCGCTGCTGAAGTACTACAATGTGCACCAAGATGTCACGATCCAGTGTGGTGCCAGTGGTGTAGGACTTGGCGCCACTTTATTGCATTAAGGAAAACCTGTCGGGTTTGCGTCAAGAGCATTGTAAAAAACCGAACAGAGCTACGCACAAATCGACAAAGAGTGCCTCGCCATCGTTTTTGCGAGTGAACATTTCGATTAGTATATTCTAGAAAAAGATAATAATTTCACTCTGGTCACACACCGTTAGAAATCATTTTAAGAAACCGCTCTTAACAGCTCCGAAACACCTGCAACGTATGAGTCTACGCTTACAGAAATACAATCTGAGTGTTTTATACAAAACGGGAGCAGATGTACATAGCCGATACGTTATCGCGAGCATCGCTATCAATTTCAAATGATAACAGAATTAACAGTGGTCACAAGAAACATTTCTTTGTAGCCTTCCTTGAAAAATCCCAAATTGATAAAACATACAGTTGTAACACTCAGCTTATCGGTGAGAAAAGGGAGATGTTAGGTACCATGCTTATAGCCATATAGCCTTTTGCATAAATATGTATTGACGTCATCACTTTGTGTGTTGTTGTTGAATAAATAGTTTCCAAACAGGCAGAACACGTAGTCTAACTATGACACCAGGTCTAACTACGACAGGACCCCTATCTGCACTCGAACCCAAAACCTTCTGATCGCAAATCGGAAACAATAACTACAGACGTTTAGCCATTAGCCTGCTAAGCGCGACTGTGATAGACTTTACAACATGATTGAATCCATATTGAAGCCGAGTAGCTCGGCGTCTTATCTGGATCCAAGCTGTTTCACACTCAGCCAATTGTTTCTCCAAATATTGGACGAATCAGATGAAGTTTAAAATCCAGACAGACGACAGTTTAAACAGACGACATTTTTTTAAGCAGGGTAAGGGTTAGAAATTATGAAATTATGAAATATGTATTCTGTTGTCAACGATTAACTATACGCGTTAAAGCTCTGCGTATAATGGAAATTCTGTTACATATAAGTGATACATTACGCGACTTTTTCTAAATCGTGTTTAGTAATATATTCGCATAGCTCTTTACATTGGACACACAATAACGAAATGACCAGATTCTATCACTCTACTATATTGTCGAAAGGTGTTCACTAAACGTATAAGAAATACTTCCTCATTTCATTGATAAAGAACTTAGTTATTTCAAATTTCCACGACACTGTCATATTTTACTTGTTTCAAGTATATGCAGACGTAATCTCACTATCAAATGGCATAAAGCAAATAGAGTTATCAACAGCAACAATAACAACAATAATAGATATAACCAGAAACACTTAATATAATATATATATAAACGATAGCAAAACTAACTACAACATCAACTACAACAACAACTAGACAAAACAAAAACAAATGTCACCCCATGGAAATTATCAGCAATAGAACAACTTATACGTCCACTTAATTTTTCAAAATTCTTCAAGATTTCAAGATATATGGAACAAAAAATAGATACTGTCATATGACCTTGGATCAATCTGACGTTGCCTTTAAACCGAACTGGTTGAAAAATAGGCTTTGCAAAACGCCACGATGTCATGAACATTTGTGCCAAGCTACTTCAAAACCCTGGAAGAGTTCCAAGCGATATGAAGCCGACATAAAATTTAGTCATAAAAAGATATGTGTGACAATATATCTAAACTGAGCTACAGAAATATTAGCTTTCCACATCGTCTCAATATTATAAACCTTATGTCAGATTTGACCTTTAAATATAATCTTGACCTTGACTCAAAACGGCAAGAACATGCGCTCTGGACATCGTTTCAATATGGTGAGCCTTGTGCAAATTTATCTTTCAATGGGTACACGAGACATGGAGAGATTTTACAATATAATGATTTAATTTTGACCTAATTATGATATTGATCTTAAAATAAGCTGGTTTTTATGTGCTATCTCATACTTCTATAAACTCCGATCTTTAAGGGTGACCTTGATCTCGATACATGCGCTCTGCACATCGTCCTTAAACGGTGACCATTTGTGCTGAGTTAAATATGAATTTTGCGATGAGTTAAATGGATACAGAGCAAACACGAAATATAGTCATATGAACGTTAACCTCTAAGTATGACCTTGTCCTTCTACTAAGCTTGTTGTTACGAGCGCTGTACACATATTTAGATACGGTGTACATGTACACTTTTACTGGTTATTGTTAAGTGTGGCACATAACCCGAAGTGACTGTGAATTGAACTATTGCTATAGAAATGCTAAAAAATGAAGAAGTGCTGGACATGAGTCGAAATGTGAGCTTGAACTGCGGCAAAGTGAAGTTGGTAAGAGGAAATATTGTCTAAGTGTATGTCAGAGTGACTTGGCATTGGATTAAATGACACCAAAACAATGGGTGCTCATCTTCTGGTGGATATTAATTATCCTGTGAAGCTATAGGCTCTGGGTCCAAGGTTTCTTGAGGTATTGAACGAAGAACGGTATTACCTTTTAGGCACCTGTGATCTCTTGAGATATCAAGTGGAAATGGGTTTAACTTTTAATGCCCCTGTGACCTTAACCTTTGATTTAGTTACCACTAAAACATTAGGGATAATGTACTTAAGAAGTTCTATCATCGGTTAAAGTTAGAAAATGCTGAATTATATGAAACTTCAGTTATTCAGCGTAGAGTAAATTGTGACAGACAGACAGACATATTCAAAACAATACGTCAACATACATATGAGGAAGTAATTAATTTAATATATGTGTAAATAAAACTTAATATCAGAAACATGAGGGATATGTTCTCAATTCTCAAAATCCATTAAAAACACTAAAAATTGATGATTTCACACGAATAAAATGTTAACACTCAGTACCCTCAGCAAACGATGTGCAGTAAAAAGGCATATTAGATGCACTTATCATGCACATTTTTAACCTCTTGTTAGAGCACTTATTGAGAAAAAGTAAAATATCCATCACATTGAACGCAATTGTAAAAATGACACATCATTTATAAAAGAACTCAAAACTCATGACACATACAGCCGTTTGATTTGTTGAAATACGTTATCATAGAAACCTGCTTGAAATCATGGTAACAGGAAATGATAAAGCTATATCTGATATCTCAAATCCATCAAATCCCAACAAAATTAACATTTTTACCCAAACAATAGGTCGCAGTAACATGTATTATCTGCAACATATGTAATGAAGCTTAAATGATGTAACAATGAATTAAACACCTAGCATCAGTACTATTTGAAGACATGTAGAAAAGCAAAACCTTTAGCTAAACATACTAGTTAAACATTAATAATTCGCACACACACACACACACGCACGCACGCACGCACGCACGCACACACACACACACACACACACACGCACGCACTCACACACACACACACACACACACACACACACACACTTACACATATATAGATTGGCTGGCAAATATTACCTAGAAAACGAACGCCAATACATCGTCCTCTGATCGTCACAGGGTAGCGTATAATAAAGAGATACTTCTGTCACATTGGGCTGCATAGGTAGAGGCACAAATGTTTACTTCGACTTGTTCAAATAACAGTGTTAATGGTGTTTAATGTAACATAATATATTGTACCAATATCACGTTACTGTACTACATATTTAAATAGTAATCTATCACCTGCGCGTTTGATAAGACCGTGCTCAAATTGAGCTATTTCAGGGGCACTAGTTAATTAAAAGCCATCTAAAAAGCTTACACCCAGATAATGAATCTAATTTCAATATCAATATTATAATACAAGTTACCATCCTCAGATAGTGAACCCACTCTATATATATCAGTAGTACACGACGACGTTTCTTACAGCTTTTTTCATATGAACTTTCGCTCCTGTATCACACGATTAGTATAGAACAGTTAATTATTATACCCTGCACATTTCACCCTTTACCGTACGTGCGATGTCTAGCGTCTGATTTGATAGCATACATGTATTCTTAAATGTGACTACACTGATATGTTTCTATAGGTTTCTATCGTTACTGTTTAACATCTGTTAAATTTCTTAAAACACAAGTAAGAAAGAAAAAGGGGCCTCCGTGGCCGAATGGTTATAGTCATTGACTTGCAATCTCTTAGAACCCTCACCACTGTGAGTTCGAATCCCGGTCTGGGCATTTCGGATTTTTCAAGTGAGAAAGCCTTCCAGCTTGCTTGCGTTAGATCGGTGCGTCTACCTAGTGCTCTTTGTGCCTTAAATAGTGTACATGGACCCCCGGGGTCTTCTTTCACCTGTAATGAGCTGGACGTCGCGATTTGACTGAACTACTGTAAAAGCGACGTTAAATTCCTAATAAACAAACAAACAAACAGACAAAGAAAGAAAAATGTAACAATTATCGTGACTTTGAAACGTACGATAATTTTGTTTCTTGGGTTTACGATGTTTAGACGGATCCCTCAGATTCCAATACATGAATTATATAGTTAAGAATAGAAGTCAAACTAGGCATCAACTCTAATTAAAATGCATTAACTCTTATTGAAATGCATCAACCCTAATTGAAATACATCAACTTTAACTAAAATGCATTAACACTAATTGAAATCCATATGCTTTTATTGAAATGCATCAACTCTAATTAAAATGTATCTGCTCTAGTTGAAATCTAATTGAAATGCATCAACTCTAATTAAAATTCATCCACTCAAACAAAATATTGCTTTCTATGTTGAAATACATCTGCTCTAATTGAAATACATCAACTCTAATTGAAATGCATCAACTCTAATTGAAATGCATCAACTCTAATTGAAATGCATCAACTCGAATTAAAATGCATCCACTCAAATAAAATATTGCTTTTTATGTTCACTTCAATGACAGACCAAATACCTTGGCAGAGGTGTGCATCTGGCAGTAAAAAGAGAGCCTTGTCTCACATATGTGAAAAATTCTGAAA
>JAULCC010598019.1:0-10430 GCA_032358795.1 Nuttallia obscurata
GGCGTCTGATCTGAGATCCAAATTGTTTGCCACTCAGATTATAACTTTTGAAAAATTACACAGAAAAGTCAAATTTTGAAGTTTTGACAGACAAAGACTTTTCATTAGACGACAATTAAGCACTGAAGGGGTTAACTGTGTCAGATCTACATCTGTTTATAATGTATCATGCAAAGAAGCTGTAAGGCAGTTGTTTTATTTTTACTTTTCAGACCCTTGACGCTGATTACTCAAAGAACCAGGAAGCATTATTGGGCGTCCTCCATCACATGTTGTCAGGGAAGAGCTTTGAGCTTATATTAGCAGCAGCGGCCGCCACAGGAAAATTACAGATCTTCTGCTTCAAGTTGATCAAGTTAGAGACTTATTCATCAATAACATTGGGGGGGGGGATAGAAACAGTGATTTTGAAAAAAAAAAAAAATTGTATGTATACAATATAGTGGAGAATGACATGACTGTCTCAAATGAAATAGACGATGTTCCCCTCCCCCCCTTGGCTTATAGTATATATACAATTTTTTCTTCAAAATCACTGTTTCTAGCCCCTGTGATCAACATTTGCTGCATACAGTAACTTCATCTGAAGGATTTTCAGGAGCTTTATTCATAATTTGAAAGGGTCCTCCGTGGCTGAGTGGTTACAGTCAATGACTTGCAATCTCTCAGCCCCTCACCGCTGTGGGTTTGAATCCCGGTCTGGGCGCTTCAGATTTTCAAGTGAGGCTGGCTTACGGTAGGTAAGTGGTTCTACCTGGATGCCCTCTGTACCTGAAATAGTGCATTGGGGTCCTCCGGGTCTTCCTCCAGTCCTGTAATGAGCTGGACATCTTGATATGACTAAAATACTGTTAAAATGACGTTAAATTCCAAATAAACAAACAAACAGATCATAATTTTAATATTGTCCTCATTAAGAAATAACAGCAACATTTTAAGTTTTTGGGTTTAGTTTGGACATAAAGGGAATAAGTTCTGATTGAAGACATTTTTTAAATGGCTGAGAGACGAGCTTCTCTTCTGTATGTCATGTGTTTTACAACTATTCCATAAACATCAGGCCTAATGGTCTTGTGGTAACTACTTTTTTACCATTCCAAAAATGGCAGGTTAGATGTTATCAAAGGTACAAACTCTGTGACAGGTGATTCTTGTAGTTGCAATGGTATTTTTGTTTACTCTTTCAGAAAAATGCATATGGCTTGCATTGTCTGTCTGTCCGTCACAAAAACTTTACATTGACTATTTCTTTGCAATTTGTAAACATTTCTTCCTCAATCTTTCAAATTGTATTGCTTATGAAGTTATGGCAACAGGGTTGTGATGCCACCAAATTCTGGAGGTCAAGGTCATATTGCAGTGTGTGATCTGTAAACAAAACTGTTTGACACTCAAATTACAATTTCTAAAAGATTACAATGGAAAAGGCAAGGTACAGAATTTTTGGCAATCAAAAACTTTTCTAACAAATTACTTCTGAGAACTGAAAGGGTTATTAATGAAACATTAATGTTGCTTTCAGAAAAAAAATACTATATCTACTGTAATTTTTTAGATTTAATGAGTTTGCCAAGCAGAGTCCAGGTGAGGGTGGTAAAGCGTCCCAGACAAGGGCCCTTCTCTTTGACATTTCCTTCCTGATGCTGTGTCACATAACCCAGGTGTATGGAACAGAGGTGAGTGCACTCATACCTAGGTCAACTCCATTCGTATGTTTATTTAATCTACAATAATATAAATCAACTTTTATAGAAACTTTGCCAGCTACTGATTGTAAAACTGTTGACAGTTTAGTTTAATTCAGCAACTATGTTCTAAAGTAATACATATCAAAACACATTATACATATTTTTTTTTTAAAAATGCACACTACGTACTAAAACACACAATGTATGGAACTCAGTTTGTTTCTTTCCCAGATATAGTTTTAAATTTATATAACCGATATACATTATTTTTTGTACAAGAAAACCTTTTCATACAAGACGTTTGAATCTGAAAAACACAAACCGAAATATTTTCTTAATTGCCTGTATAACTAGTAACCTCTATAAACTTATAAATTTTTCTCTGCCTCAATGTAGCTTTTTCTGTATAGACTGGATAAATAGTATGTGTCATCCTCTTCCTTCCTGTTTTATCAGTCGTATTACAGCTAGGTTTTTTCCTTTCTTATGTAGATGGTAACATCAAGTTCCGAGTGTATGGACACATTTTTTGTGCAGTGGGCACTGAGGTGTCTCCCTGAGGATGGCAAATACAAATCAGTAGACATTAGTATGCCAGTAGACTCGGCCAAAGTGGATTTGCTCCTTAATGCCTTCACATCAGGAGCAGACATAGCCCAAGGGTCAGTATTATTGCATGTGAAGTTTAAATTTCTTCCAGGAGTACATGTGTTAAGTGTTCAGTTTTATATGCCCATGTTGATGAAAATATTTGTTGTGCTTACCTACAGGTGACAGACAAGAGGAGATAAGATAAGAAGATAAGAAGATAAGCCCACATAAGTCTGCTTTCTAACTTGAGCAATTCTTATTCCTCTGTCTTCACCAAACTTGGTCAGAATGTTTAGCTTGGCTGTTTCAGACAAACTTCTGTAGTAGTAGCCTTTTACTTGCAGCAATTGGCCCAATAAAATAGATTGTCTGCTCTAACTTAAAAAGCTGTTATTCCATCCTCTCCATAATTGGGCAGACATCTATAAGCATATTATCTCTGATAATCTTGGTAACCAGCGTTATCACCCTAGTTGGTTAAAACTAAATTAGCTTGGTTAGCCTATGGCTTGAAATACTTTCAAGTCTGTTTCCTGGGTACACCGAGTTCTTGGTGTCAGATGAAAGTCAGGAGAAAGGCACTCTTTGGGGCTCCATCAAATAAACTTCAGAGTGCAAGGTAAACACCGTATCCATTACTCCACTGTGCCTTTAAATCACCTTAGTTGCTGAAACTATCCAATTATCTTTTTTCAAAGTACTATTTGCTTCACGAGTGAGTGTATTTTAGAAGAATGGCAGTCCTAAATGATTTATATCTGATTTAAAGTATGTTTTTCAATTGCCTGTGCTGTATCAGTTAGCTACTTCAGTACTGAAAGAATCTTTGTGCTTGATATATTTAGGCTATTGGTATACTTAGAATCCTTTCATGTGTTTGTGTCTTAGTTTAGACTCAACATTACAGTAGGTCCATTATTGTATTATTTTAATAGAAAAGAGGAGCTGAAAATATTTTAGTGTTAAATACTATTTAGTTGTTTCTTGAATATAAAGTATATGAGATGTAGAATTATGGTTACAGAATACCCAAGTGGCATGAGATTTGTACCAACACTCCATATGCCATACAGGAGGTTCTGTTTGCCTGGGAACATGGAGCTCTGTCTACAGACAGAATCAAGGTGAGCTTAATCTTGGCTATTGAACATCAGTCATGGTGTAACAGACTGTCAATACGTACTAAAAGTTTGTGGAAAATGTAAGTAACAAGGATGAAATATTTAAGACTTCTTGATATTTTAGACACACCTGTACTCCTGTCTGTATAATTTCAGTTACAGGAAGAAAAGACTAGACAGTGGCTCAGAGGGTAGTTATTTGTTTGGTCAGTTTTTGTGTGCTAAAGGTTATATGATCTGGCCAGGGATGTCTTGGGTCTATCTTCACCATGAAAATTTACTATATGACCTGAACTATGTCCATATGACATTAAACCTAAACATTGACTTCCATTCTCTCAGTCGTTGGGCACTGTGGGTTAGAATCCAGGTCTGGGCACTTCTAATTTTTTTTTAAGTGAGGAAATCTTACAACTGGCTTGTATTAGGTTGATGGCTCTACCCCAAGTGCTAACTTCACCTAAAATGATGTACAGAGGTATACAGGGGTCTTCATCCACTTGTAATGAGCTGAACATAGAGATGCCACTGCAATATTGTCAAAGCAGTGTATAATTCTTAAAATAAACAAACAACAAGGAAAAAAAAAATAGACAAATAAAAAATAAGACTATTATTTGTTAATTCATTAATTTTTATGGAGAATGATTCTATATGGTTGGAAAAAATCTTCATGAACAGAGAAAGATTTTGCATTTCAATATAGATGGGTTGTTATTTTGACCTTGAATTTATTTTAGATGGAGAATTTCCACAATGTATTGTATATTTGTAAGCCATAATATTATGATTATTTTATTTTGGTCATGATTTTAAAGGGTAATGAAATGTTAATGTGAGAATTTGCCTTAATAGCCTTATTTTCTTAATTTTGTATTGCAAAAGATAAATAGCAAATTGGTTTTAAAAACATCAGCAGAAAACTTTAAAACATATATTAAAGATAATCTTTGTCTAAAACAGAAAGGCTGTTTGATATTTTGTGTTTTATTTTTGTAATCAAGTAGATATATACTAGAATTATCTCAAATTCTGTTTCTTTCAGATGATTTTGAACTATGTAAAAAACCGTATGTTATGTCTACCAGTGGTGGTGTCGGCCTGGTTGTGTAGTTACATTAACATGTTGAGTGATGAAGCCAGGACCAAACCTCTCTCCATGCTACAGCAGCTTATTCAGCCCTTCTCAGGGGAGAATACTCCACAATACTATAATGAAAGGTAAAATTGTCCTAGGAAGAGTTGTCAATCACTGAATATGTGTGGTAGATTAAAGCTGATACAGGCTGGTACCTTTTTGTGTGCCCTTTTGGAGAAAGTGTAATATATAGGTATACACAGATTTGTTGATTTGTTGACAAAGTTTAAGACGGCAACACACGTGTTTGACCGAACACCCATCTTGTTGAATTGTGTATTTTCTATATCCGACCTACTATGTCAATACCCTCTGACTTAAATTTTTTCTACTTATATACATATTGCTTTTTTACTTGCGATTGTATTTGGCTGATTGTATTTTACAGAATATTTTGATTCTATACACATAATGCTTATTTTCACTTGCAATTGCCCTTAAATCTAAATGAAAATGTAGCAAAAACACCTGCATATTGTTGTAATTATATACAGTTGAAATTTCAGCATTCTAGTTAATATCTATAAAAAATGATAGAATCCAGTCTGTCATTTTCTTAATTACTGAGGCTACACTTGATATTTCTATTCATTCAAGGTCTCACCTTATGCAGTTGATAGCGCAGAGAATGATTCATGACATTTTACCACCATCAAAGCGTACACCTGTTCCCCAGTATGTCCCTGCTAATGAGCTACCAGCCAATGTTATGGCCAAGACCATGGAGACAATATTTAACAAAGGTTGGGTGGACACACACAGCCTACATACAGTGGAGGCACTCCTTAACCTCTGTGGATCTGACTGGTTTGCCGATAGGCTTGTCAAGGTGAGTTAGTTTATTAGCTGAGTTACTGGTCAAATTTGGTAAATGATTATTTTGTTGAATCTTCATTTTATACTCTCGCTGCTTTTATTATTATTATTCATGAAGCTTGCAGAAGCTCAGTGGTTTTAACCAGGGGCACTTAGGGTCGTCTTCCACCATGAAAAGATAGAAATGTTGCCATTAGACCTTTACCGTGTTTAGTGCTGTGGTTGTAGTGGATATGGTGTCTATCTTGTGCTCAGAAGGTTGTGCGTTTGAATCTCGCAGGGGACTTTTCTCCTGACCTTCATTTGACACCAGGTACTGTTTCTAAGTTCTTACCAGGTAGCAGACTTGAAATTGTCTTTATAAGCCATAGGCTTATCACATTGGAGCTAAAATAGATAAGTTTACATTAAACTACTGTGTTTACTACGTTGCTGTGACTTAAAACCCAAAATAACCGACAAAACATAATCCAATTTGTTTTTTGCCTTTTTACTATGCTACCAGCATAGTAACTTCTATGTTATAAGGAGGCTTCATGTACCAGTGGTGGAAGTGGTTGACTTGAAGCCTCTTGGCCCGTCACTTATGTGGGATCCAGTTTCGCTTGGCCAATCAATCTTTCAGGTAAAATAGCTATCTAAACCAGTGGTCTTCCCCCTATAAAACAAAAATAGAAAAGTTATCATATGACCTGAGACCGCCCATTTAGCTCAAGTGGTAGTGGGTACGCTTTTGGTGTGGGAGGCAGTGGGTTTGAATCCTGGCTGTGTCAAACCTTCCCTTTCTCTGGGACGTCCATTAGTCCTAGTTGGCAGAAAGTGATGTAAATGAAAAAAAACAAAACAAAACGTGACCTGAACAATGTAAGTGTGTATCAAAATTAAAAACAACAACAGCATTGCTCTGATTCTATCCTTTTCAGCACATGTTGGACAGTCACAGAGTTGAAGATTTGACCATGCACCTAAGTCTGGTATTTGCCATAGCCTCCACTGACCTGGGTCATATCACCCTTAGTCTGCTGCTTCATACCATGCCTGCAATTTTACTTTCTTCGGAGAAACAATCGCTACTGACAGACCCACGGGGATACACGCTAGCCAAGCTGTGTGTGCTGGCAGTGAGCGCTGCTCAGACTGCCAAGTCTGCACAGAAAGGTAACTATACAGATACCAGGTTCTTAGACAATTTTGTGTGGTTGTTATTAAGTTTTATGAATATTTCAAATATTTATCAATATTTTTACTGACTTTTCTCCTTGGTTTGTTTTGGGTTTGTTTAGGTGACAATAAAAAAAAACTTCATTAATTTTTCTTTCATGACAACTTTGAACAAATCAACATTCTGATATAATGCTATCAATTGATATGGAGGAATTTCCCTAAATTCTGGGTAACCATAGCCAGCATAGATTAGCAACTGACAGTTTTCAACCTAACAATAAAAAACCTGCATATTATTAAGCAACTAACAGCTTTCTAACTCAACCAGCAAACTGCATTTTTCTAACTCAACCAGCACAAACCATGATCTTCTTAAGCAACTGTCAGCTTTTTTACTGAACCAGCAAATACAAGTATCTTATAAAGCAACTGACAGCTTCCTAACTCAACCAGCAAAAGACCAGTATCTTTTTCAACAACTGACAGCTTTGTTACACAACCAGCAAAAACAAGTATCATCTTAAGCATATGACAGCTTTCTAACTCAACCAGCAAAAAACAATTTCTTCTTACACAACTGCAACTTTCTAACTCAACCAGCAAAAAACAATTTCTTCTTACACAACTGCAACTTTCTAACTCAACCAGCAAAAACTATTATTTTCTTATGCAACTTTATAACACAACCAGCAAAAACCAGTATCTTCTTATGCAACTGACAGCTTTCTAACTCAACCAGAAAAGAACAGTATCTTCTTATGCAACTGTCAGCTTTCTAACTCAACCAGCAAAAAACAATTTCTTCTTACACAACTGCAACTTTCTAACTCAACCAGCAAAAACTAGTATTTTCTTATGCAACTTTCTAACTCGACCAGCAAAAACTAGTATTTTTCTTATGCAACTTTATAACACAACCAGCAAAAACCAGCCTGTTAACCTAAAAGAGCAGTTGGTGACCAATGTCCATACAACTGCAGTGACTAAAATCACCAAGTTTAGAGGTTGTTGCTAGGCAACCCCTACAGTAAAAGGAGGGTGTTTATTTGTTCATCCGAATATCCCTAAGGGGCATGTTATAACAGCTTGTTCATGTCATGGTGCTGTATTACATGTATCTGTGTTGCAGTGCTGTAAAATCAAATCCAGCCATAAACTAGAAGTGACTTTGAGACTGATATTGTACATGTTTTTACATCATATAACAAAAAGCTTAGCTGCTGTTTTATGAGCTATACCTACAGATTACATCACTTTTATTTATTAATTACATAAATTATATTAATTTTGACATCAGAGGTAATAGAACTTTTTTCATGTGCTGAAATTTCTAATCACTTGATATAAGTTAATAATCAATAATATTTTCCTTAGATATTGCAAGATATGAAATTTTAGCATGGAGAATGAAAAATATTTTGTTACCTTAGACAAACACAAGTTTTGATATTTTATTTAAATTTAGAATTTTACTTTTAAGAAACTGCAGCAATCTACAGGAGAGGAAGAAAGAGGTCAAGAAGAGAATTTGACCTTGAAGATTTAGATGACCTTGAAAGTCGCCCTCAGAAACGCAGTAAAACCATGGAACCTCAAATCACTCTTGATTCTGAAGGTTTTAACTTCGGTAAATTTGACAGACATTATATAATGTTTAATATTTAATGCAGTTAGAATTTTTATATTAATTCTTAAGTAAAAAAGAAAATTTGCTTTGCATGTCAGACTGATATCATTAACTTGTTAACACTGGATGACCTTTGTAAAATGTTATTGTAGTTGCCATAGCATTCTGATAAAAGGCACTGATGCTGATTAGATCTCAGTGGACCAGTGAATAGAATGTACCATATTGCTTACACTAATAGTTTTAAATTATGATAAGATTTGTATCTCGTACATCTGTAGTATTGGATACTTTCTAACTGGAATGCTTGATTGATAGATTGGTTACGTTGAGTTGTGGAGAATAAAAGGCAGTATAAGGTTTCAAATTTTATTTCTCTGTCTGTCCACCACAAAAAAGTACTTGTTATTAGTTATTACTTTGACATTTCTTAAAGTTTCTTGTAAGACATATTTGATATTAAACAGCTTGGACATAACATGTTCTGCTTGATACCACCAACCTAGTATTGTTTTAATATAATTACAATTGAGACTGACTTGACTTGTTTTTCTTCAGATTTTCTAAATGTGAAGGAAGATGGGGAAGCTTCACCTACTATTGACACAAAGGATCCATTAAACAAGGCACTGAGTGAGTTTAAATTCTTTTCAGATTTTCAGCTCCTCCTTTGAAAGATAAATAAAAAAAAATGTACTTAAAAATAATTGCAGCAACCTCTGTAATGAGTCTCACTTCTCTCTGCAGTATTGTTGGTAGTTATTTGTCTCCAATCATTTGTGCAGATAGAATATCCAGAAATAATGATTAGTCTTGGCAAGAAAATTACAAACAGAATTAGGGTTGGATATTTGGCAATGAGGTGATTTTATTGAAATGTTCAACTATTTTCAAAGATGCTTGCTCTAGTTTGTTAATTAGTCTAAAATTATGTGCATAAACATTATTATAAAAGATGTTTGGTTTCTGATTCATGTTACAGTGTGATACATTAATAAAGGCAATACATCCTTGCATGCATTATTTGTAAATGGTATGAACATTTATAAATGTTTCAGCCAGCGTATATTGAAGGGTAGTAGTTCAGTATGTTTTTTCAGAGAAATATTTTCATCAGTCAAATATACTTCTCTACTGACAGCTTTGATGCTTTATGAAATGACATCAACATACTTCTCTCTGGTATGTCATTCAGTATATTTATATTAATGTCTACCATGTCAATCAAAATCGCATTTTGTTACACCACATTTAAAGTAAGAATGTTAGAAAAACAAACTTTGTTTGATTGTTTTTATAGATCCATCAAACTTTTTAGCACATGTTTCAAGATGAAACATCTTTTCAGATACTTTATGACATAGAATTTATTAATAATATTTTAGTAAACCTGTTCCGCTTGATGAATGCCATTGTACACGAAGGTGATGTAAGTCCACGGATCAATTTCATCATCAATTTCATAGAGGAGGCTGTAAAGTGTGGAGGTCAGCAGGCCAGATACATCCTACAGTTTATGCCACACAACATGGTAAGTAGTAGTACTATGTTGTCTATGTTGGATATAGCTTGAAAGTTATCTGTAACATGTGAACATGGATCCAGGTCTGAGGCTGTGAAATTCTCTCATACTCAGATATTTGTTATTGTGATTGGCTGAAATGAATTGCATAATAAATTTTGACAAGCATTGAGATTAACTCTTTCGGCACCAACATCGCCAATCGGCTAATTTAGTCACATCGCCAATCTTGCCGCTCAGCAACGGAGAAGGTCCAAGGCCAAGGTCATTTCAAGGTCGTGGATGACAAGTTAAATATGATTAAATAATTAAATACATATTTATTTTATATTAGGGATGAAACAAGTAGCATATTTACTAATCAAGTACTCGAATGAATACTACTCAAGTACTCGAATGACAGACGCTTTCATAAAACAGCAATATAACAGCTGTGTGTTAGAGCACTATTAATCTCTTTTTATAAAGTTATGTCTGTTAAGTTTATATCCATATTTTGTGTAATGTTTATATCTCTCAACTTTATTAACAGGTACATTATGTTAACTGTTTTACTGAATAAAGAAACAAGAAAAAAGTAAATCCTGTACTTAAATTTCGTTTTTCAACGTGCATGTTATATTTGTATTATTGATAACATATGAGCTGGTTAAATTAACAAATATATACAATACATGATGTTAAAAGGACAGTTGATAAATACTTTTGATAACTTAAAAGTTTACAACAATTCACATTCAAATAATATGAAAAGATAGCAGTA
>JAULCC010598463.1:0-10428 GCA_032358795.1 Nuttallia obscurata
AAAAACATATGTAAAACCTGTCAACGATTGTTTTGGAGCTGTCTTTTGTGATTTCTGTAACCGTTATCAAATTGGCTATGTTACTCAATGAAATTTGATAAAAAATGTCCATTTATTTCAATTCAAAAGAGAGTGAAACGTTTATTGGGCATTTTATAGAAAATGAACATGTATGATTAGAGACTCCAAAATCGACGGCATTTTAAAACAGTTAGTTGCCGCCATCATATAATCTACAACAATTAAAATCACCGCTTCAGCATGAAATAATCTACCATTCAAAATATGTACATCAACGTGCAACATATAGTTCTATGAGGGAAAAAACCCAAACTATTACTTGTTTCATAGTTTTTAGAAGCTCTTGGAATATCAAAAATGTATTCAAGGTAGTTTGTCTTTTCACCAAAAGCGGCATACATATCATCATCTGAAAAATAGTCTTGAACATCATTGAACATCATTGAATAATGCATAAAGGTATCCAGCTATGAAATATCAACATGTGGATATATTTGTGACATTGCAATTTGTCGCTTTAAGATCCCTGAATCATTCGGATTGCATTTAGAATAATTAGTAGGATACTGTGATGAAACATATGTAAAAACATAATTATATCGTCTGCATGTGCAACATTCAGCCCTTTTAACAACATCACAACACAATCTGTCTTGTATTCAAAAGATCATGATCCTGAATTTCTCAAGGCATTCCAGTGCTTCTTTCTGATAAAAGAAAAATGTTTATACTCATCTAAAACAATCACAATCATTAACATCACTTCCCCGTGTTTTACATACCTCAAACGACGTCAAAATTATGTGCGTAGGTTAAAAGCCATTATCAGTTTTACACTTTTCAAACCCTTCAAAAGAGTACAACACACAGATATATCAGTGGTTTAAGTATCTGAATTATCAATGATTAAACTAATCAACAATCTCTATCTTCATGAGCGTATTTTGATATAAGACTACTTATTACTTTTCATTTTAAGTGATAATTCTGACCATTGTTTTAGTATGTTTTAGGCATTGTTAGGTGTGAAACAATTCTATTTATAGAGTTGTAGCGACTGTCAAGAGTGCAAAAAACTGGTATTTCTGGGTCTGCCGACCCAACAATGAAATTCTAATTAAACGTCCCAAGCAAATACAGCAACAAAAAAACTCACATGTCTTTATGAGTTTCCCTCTGTAGTAATGGCACAAAGAAGCCACTGCAACTAATCTGAAGCCATAATTGTCAAATTTGAATAGATTTACAGACTTTTAATTTCCTTCTAATGTATTTAAAAATAAAGAAAACAAAACAATTTGTATAATCGAAAAGATCTGTTGCAAAAGCAACAACGACAACAATAACAACATAATAATAAAAGACATTATTACACCCAAATTATACAACCTGAAGGAAACACAGTATCAGTAACAGTAAAAAAAAAGGAAATATTTTGAATTGAGTTGCATCATTTATCTTTCTTTTCCCATTTTTTCCTTTCTCTCTTATCTCTCTTACTTTTTTCTCTCTGGTTTAATCAATCTTAAAAACGAAAAATGATTAGGTACGGTAAAATGCATGTATATGTCAGTATGGTACGGATATATTATTATATAGACTTGAATAAAATCACAGAAGCAAGTCTCAGTAATTGGATGATTAAATAAATAGGTCTATAGATCTAAAAGCAAACCATTTGTGTTTTGATGGGATAGAGGTGTACATACTAATTAAACTGTATAACTTACACAATGAATTGTTTTGGTATTCTTCCTTTTAATAAAACTGAGCTGATTTCATTGTCTCGCTATATCTTTACTTCAACAAAAGAGTTGTAAGTCCACGTCAGTAGCTCTTAAGTCATTTCCAATCCATTAGCGCTGCTTTATGGATCACAACTTCAATTTCAATTCTTGCTGATAGTCCCACTGAAACCGTTAATATTGAGATAGTATGGGTATTAGTCTGGGGATAAATTACAGACAACACGCAACACGGAAATAAAATAAACCGTTTTGAAAGAGGAAAAGATGGCGGCAAGTCTCCTGTCGTACATGGTATAAACATTAAATCTCAATCTAACACTGTCTCGCTGCCCAATGTGAACTACAGTGCAATTTATCCACAGAAACGCCCTTCACGAAATATGTTATGTATACTGATTGTTTAACCTTGGGAAATGCTATTCTAGGAAACATAAGGCATGTTTTAACTTTAAGTTTTGCTCATCGTTGGCAACCGTTGTACTTTCTTCCGTGACAAATAGAACGTAACGTACAATTGGACAATAAATAGACTTACACAATCCAGTTTTCATAAGTATTAATAAGGTAGGGGAGACAATTATTTACTAACCAAATAGCACGTTAAAATTAGTTCTTAAATGACTCGCGGCTTTGTAACCAAGGTAGAGGTAATTTACCATTATCATTCAAATGACGTGCCCCATGAGGGTAAATCAACAACGTAAGGCGTTTTGTTGTAGCATTTATCTAAGACATGTTTTAGATAGTCATTCCGGAGGGAAGTGCTATTGTCGCCCACTTTGTCAGGAAAATATAGAACTGCGAATTATGAAAATAATCATAGAATTTATTTTAATGATAAAGGTCCCCTGATATTTTTGTGGTGATATAGGCAAAGGACAGAGACAAACTACACTCTCATTAGCCTTTTCATTGCAAGTGGCAAAATATATAACGCTTTAATATCTGTAAAAAACCGATGTCAGACTAAATAAAACTGCTGATACTACATTGTTTTCACTTCTTATCGTATAGTTTAATGTCTTCTGAAACAGTTTACTGAAACAAAGCAGCACTATTTAAGAAATATAGTACTTAGCAGACGACATTTGTAAATTTGGCGTAAAAAGAGTGAAAAAAATTTTGAAGTTCCGAATTTACTACCTATGTTTATGTTTGTTTTTGATAGAGCACTAATGAGCTGGCAGGATGACAATTACGGAATTGTTTAATACTCTTTATTGTTTGTTTTTTCGTTTATTTATTTACTGCACTTTAATCCATCTAGGACTAATGGACGTCCTTTCGAAAGGGAAGCGGATTACATGCCCAATGAATAGCACTGAAAGCCCGGACGGTCACTTTATCCTAATACAGACGAACCAGTCGTATGTCTAGCCCCTAATCCTGGGAGCCAAGGAGGGAAGCCATTACTACTCATTTCAAGGGCATAGGTTTGACTCGGTCGGGAATTGAACCCCATAGCTCCCACATCCAAAGCGGACGCTCTGCCACTGAGTTAACCATGCGATCCGTAATAATCCTCATGTCGATGTTATTCAGTAGACATTGATTTACACAGCAAGTAGGATAACGCTTGATTCCACACTGGTCGAAATAATTATTTTTGTTTCTTTCTTTTTGCCTTCACTAAATTGAGCTTGATGTTATTACTAGGTTTTCAACAAATACGGACAATTCTTTTATGAGCTACATCGAAAGGTAATTATAAGATATGTGAACTCATTATCCGCTGAAAAAGTCAGCATTACCGCTCCTTGAAATTGAAATACTGATTCATTTTCTTATTCTATTTTATCTCCTGTCATTGATTGTGAAATCTTGTTTAATAATATAATTCCACGCCATTGTACTAGTAGATGCTGAGAGATCTAAGGTCTTTCATGTGATACATCGAAAGGAATTTATAAAATATGTGAACTCAGTATCCGCTTGTAGAGTCAGCATTACCGCTCATATAGACAGCAACGCCACATTGAAATACTGATTCATGCTGATTCATTTGTTAATTCTATTGTATCTCCTATCATTGATAGTGAAATCTTGTTAAATCATTTAATTCTATGCCGTTGTACTGTTAGATGCTGAAAGATCTAAGGTCTTTGTACGAATATAAGACTCTTTTCTATATGAATGCGGTCGTTTGAACCAATTATGTTCCGCGTTGGACGTATAACAAGGTCCGCATCTACTAAAATGCTCGACTTTGATTGGTCAAGAAAAGTATAGGGAATCCGTAGTTAACGTTTGTAAAATGTGGGCCTGCGGATGGCTGTGAATAATCTCATGTTCGCCAATGTAGAAGTGGTCGAACCAAGGTCCGATATATAGAGTATGCACATTATCTGCTTAACGTGGGTATTGCCATAGTAATTAGAAAGAAAAACTGTGATACAATGTATCACAGTGAGCCATCAAATGAGACCGACATATAACTGTATATAAACATTTGAGATGGACATTGATGGCATGACATGGCTTAAAACGAACTAAAGCAAGTCACGCAAATCACTCGGAAAGGTTTTTCTTGTTTGAAAATAGTTACTTTCTCTAGTACTTGTTAACAAAAGGCTATTCTTTATCTATATGCCTTTCAACAAACTACTCGTATGTAACTAATTCCTATCCGAACTGGAAATTGTTGATGACACAGGAATTAGTTTCCGTTTCTTGCCCATCCTCCCGTTTTACATGCGAATATGTGCATTTCTACACACAGACGAAAATTAGTCTACATACAACATACAACGACGAATAACATCTTCATGATATCAAAAGCTGTTTTATATGCATAAGAATCATATTTACTGTTTTTTCTATGTGAAGATGTGTGTCCTTTCAAGATGACACCTGATAAAATATGAAATGCGCACACTTTTAATAATAATAATGATATAACACATTTAGCACTCATGTCACAAAGAGCATGCCCTAATGAGTGCTTCACAATGATAATGCTACTCTCTGTCCAAAATAAGTTATATGATTCGGGTTGGATTTGAACCCAGCACCCTTCGATACCGAGTCCTGCAACTTACCACTAGACCACCGTCCCCACGAGTTTAGAAACAAAGAACGACAACTCCTGTAAGTTCTTAAAATATACTTTGTCTCCAATTTTAATCCACAAAAGATCATACCTTTTCAATGATAAAAGGTAGTGTTTCAATCTAGTGCTAAAGACTCCGGTGAACTTTTCCAACCCCGTATGAAATATGGCGGGCCGCTTTGGCCCCGCAATAATGTGTCTGTTTATACGGTTTATCAGAATTCCGCTTCCTTGTATACCAGAAGACCGGAAGCAAAACTCATTGGAGTCAAATGTTACTTTTAGTAAATGAGGTAAATAATTTCCCAGGAACAAGTATTTGTTTAAAACGAAATCGCTTTTAGATATTGGTATCATTATCTCTAAAATATGTCATCTCAGTGGTATTAATCTTGGGTTGGCATAGCTGTAAGATCTAGACTTGTGTGTTAATTTGGAAATTTCCCACGCGGGATCAAATGTCTTCAATATTGCCATTATTACACCTTTCAGATCTAGTACAACGTTTGGCTTCATTAAAACGCTTTCTATGCGTCAGGCAAAAGCTGGAACATTGCAGTTAGAACTTCCTAATTTAATACTGAATAATGCAATAAGGTTTTATAGTCTTAATCAGGCTGACTTCAACAAGACTTTTTCAAAAAATATATTTGAAAGGTAAAATGTCACAGATATCTTATATCATCGTTAAGGTTTTGGAGTATTTGTTTTGATGCCTTGGTTTTAAATATGATTAGCGAACCTTTTCATCTACATAAATATTAACACTACCGTCCTCCTGGGTACCTTGCTTAGAAGGAGCAGCAACATAACCGCGGGTAACTGTCAATATTCCCACTTGAAACAGTGGCTGGAGAAAAGGTGACAATACAATCCTGATGACACAATACCATTCCAGGGAAAATATTATTGGAGAGCCTGTTTGATTGACCAGAATTCCTTCATCTACTCATCACTTCCATTTCTACCAAGTTTGAGGGCCGTAGGTGCAGGTATTATTGAGTTATCAATCGGACAAGCCTTTATCTATAAACGGACGGACAGCTCGACCGGCATTCACAAAGCAATACACCACCTTCTCTTTTAAAGGTGTGGGGGTCATAATTAGTGAACATTTTCATAAAGAGTGATTCTGGTGAAAATTTTAAGATAAAGATAAGATAAGGATCAGTGGTATTTACATAAATGTAGGACATTTTACTTTAGTCCAAGTATTTAAACTTTCATACAACTTATTTGAAATTACATTTGTGTGACCTTGTTTATAAAAAGATTTTGTAACTGTTTAGGTATGTCGCTGGTTTCCTTTTCTCAGTTGCGTTAGGTGGTAGTAAAATATGTGCCAAAGCTTAAAGCTATATACTTTCGATGTCGATAGTCAATCTTATTTCAATTTCTTTACTTTTATCCATGTTTGCATAAAGCTATACAACACGAGAGAAGTATCCTCTATAAATCATATAAATTTTCACTGGCAACGCAATATAGAAAAAAAATATTTTACTAAATTATACATACGGATAAAAAAAACCAACTATACTACTGGGCTATTTGTTTGTTTTTACTTACTGTTTTGCTCACCGATCATCAATCAAATAGTTACAGATATTACATGAATTGCAAATGTAACCTTTCCGTTCTTTCGTTTTCAGCCGTTTTCTACTTATCTTATCTCAAAACGAAATACTCTGGGAATAGAAATCATGTCTTAAAACTGTGTCTAGGACTTTCCTAGAATCAATGCTAACAAAGTTTTCCCAATTGTATAAATCACACTGGCCGCTCAGTCAACAAGAATATTGCCAGTGGGATCAATTTGAAAGAAATTAAATTTCAGTTAATCTCCATTAATTAATATTTGCTTAAGTGACAACGCTGAAATCTGAAAAAAGTTTTATGTCTAAACTGTCAAGAGCACGGAAGAAATTAATGATCTTTTCCCGGAGTAATTGAGTTGTTTTGAAAGTTTGTCTCATTATTTTTAAAATTGTCAATTAAGTACTTTCAACTTGGTTTGATGGCATTTGAGATTGTAGGATCATGACAAGATGAATTTATCGTGTCTCTCTAGTGATTTTTTATTATCAATTCCCATTATCTATGTCACGCACTCTTTTCTTGTTATCCGTATTAATTGTTTGGCAACACACTTTTATACAAGGGAATCCTGAATAAGCGTTGAGTTTATCCCTAAGCACGTTTTCAGTCGCTAAGGAAATTATTATAAATGTCAGGTATGAATAAAAAAATTATACAAAAAAATGGAATATCAATATAGAATTTTTCAAAATGCAATAATTCCATAGTTTCAGAAAGCACACTACAACAAAACAAAAGCATAAAACAGGATGCAATTAACAACAAATAAATCAAGATTTAAGAAACAATCAAAATAGTTTTGAATATCATTTAGCATCTATGATAAAGACCAATAACGTGAAGAAATATAGGAATTAAAGACAAAGTGACTATATCTTGAACTGAGCAAATAGTTTGGTATACTTTTTTTAATGCAGGATTTGTCAAAAACATAATACAAATGGCTGACTTGAAATCATCAGTATTGAATTAATCACAATTGAAATCTTTCATTAAATAAATAATACGATACCTTTATGGATGCACGTTGGGATAGTATGTTAATTTCACTGTTGCATTTCCGCAGCGGAGTTATACAAATGCAAACGGTTTTTTCGTTATCTTCCTAACATGCGAAAGAAATTTCCGGTGTGGAATTTTCTCACAAATCATATTCAATATTTCTAGCTCAGTGCGTTGAGCATGTCACAGACACACTCGTCATCGCAGCGAACATTGTCGTTCAGGTAGTAGCTCCGGGGAATTTTCGCCATTTATTTTTTCTGCATACGTCATTACAGATTTGTCAAGAAAATGAAATGGCTTTCATATTTTTGTTATTGAATAACAGAATAACGTTTCAACGCATACATGTCCTGTTGGGTTGTTTATTCTAAGTCACATGGACACATTCCTGGCAATATGCCAGCATTTCTAGCCTTTCTTGGTGGACCCACCCAGGTGTCCGCCCCCGCGTAAAACCAACGACCTTTGGAAAACTAGCTGGATAGAATACAATCTCAGAGATATGAAGTGTCATTATCCCTAACCACTGAGTCATGGAGAAAGCCTGCATACTTTTGTTGACACATCTGGTATTATAAATAATGTGTTTTGCGCTAACTGTCAAAGGGCTTATATGTATATATTTCTTAACGATTGGAGAATCTGTTCTCTCTCTTTAATCCTATATATGTATATGTATATCTATGTTGTGCATGAATTTATAAAATGAAATATGTTTAAACATAATGATGTGGTCGGGACACAAACAAAAAATGCCAAGGTCCTCTCATGTTATTGCAGCGTTTAATTGAGGCTCTTACCTCTTTTGTGACTTTGGTGATGTGATCGGTTGATGAGTTAACAGCTAATTAAATAATTGTAACCTATGGTCATCCTGTCTATTGACAGACATTTTGAAAACCGAACAATAACGCTGTTCATAAAAGAAGAGCAAAACTGGTGAGCTCTTTCAATACAGCTGGTTCTATATTAAAACAAACACACCTTATTTCACTTTAGTTCTATGGTTTTAATTAAGTTTTAATTAAGTTCAGGGTTGGAATTTGTTTGAGACCTTTTGTCAGATGAATAAGTTTGATTTACATAAGAGAGCTTGCAAAAATGCTGGTCAGAGAAATGTGTAGATCTATTGTTTATTCCATGAGACTCCCACAATCGGATCCATAGAAACCATATGCATGATGACTTGCCAGGGACAAAGAGAATAATTTAGGCAATGGCAGTTGAATAGCTGGAACAAGATTTAACCCCTGTGTATGGACTTTACGTTAGTATTTGAATTTTGTTTCCAGATGAATAAGTTCGATTAACCATGTTTTATACAAAGGCAACGTTGAAATGTTTACTTTTGTTTGTTTTCATTACAAATCATTGCAAAACTAAACTAGGAAGGGCACCACACAAATGTCCATTATAATCGATCCCATTATAGTAATATCTGAGAGACTGGTGTTTCTTTTGAATGCACCTCGCATTAAACTTGGTAATGCACAGTATTACATGTTCTTCTTGTTTCCATTTGTGGCCTTCGTTTGGACAGTCGTACGAATTTAGCTCCAGATGCTATCTGTTTGAAATTGATTAATAGCTGACATTTATTTTTGCACGTTTAAATAGGCCTTTAAAGTACGATTTAAATCGGGAAATTGAAAGCTACAAGCAGATACGACAAATAGTACTACCGAACGACTTTCTAGGACCATGTTTTATTCGAAAGAACAAATTTACGTGAGAAATGTATTCTGGATGTGGTAACTGCTTCAACATCTATCAAATTCCGCTGCCGATTACATTTTGTAGTCAGGCCGAACACAGCTGTTTAGGAAATAAAACTATTTAACATGTTAATAAATAACTGAATCCATCTTAAGCGATGATGTTTAAATAAAAACGGGAATATTCTTTGGAATACTAAGGAGTAAGGACCCAATTATTCTTTTGGAAATAATCTGATGTAATGACTTTTTTTGAGGGCAGCATAGTTATACGAGTTTCCGAGTCGAGTCAACTGATCAACTAATTAATAATTATTAATTTAATATATATATTTGAATATATATATATATGAGCCGTTGGTACATGTACGAACATGTCCTTCATCCCAAAATGGGTTCCCTGTCCATCCGTTTTTTCCCCACATTTCTTGATGTTTTCTGGAATTGTCGGATTTGATTACAGTTATATTTCATGTATGTCAACTACTTACTGGAGGTACAAGAGGAAATATTCTCTGTCCTTTTCATACTCCTGTTGATAACTATTATAGCCTCTAAGCAGTTTGTAAATATATATAAATCCATATATTAAAAGCAAATAGCGATATTTGAGAGAGTACAGTAATTGCCTGTTGCTGACGTCGACTTATAAACAGAATAATGCCATGGGGCAGTCTACTGAAAGTGCACACATTTAAAGATAATGCAACTATTTTTCTCTCTAAAAATAGGCTTGGCATAAGATTACAATGTCTGTATCATGTAAAAACATGCTTATTAAGGGCTTTTTGTCTACTGAACTGATATAACATTGGTTCAAAGTTAAAAATAGCACAATACAGTTATGAAGTTCTACGACAGGTCGAATCGGAGTATCAAGGAAATAAATGACCGAATTAGTATGAATATATTGAGAGAGAGAGAGAGAGAGAGAGAGAGAGATACTACCCCATTTACTGAAAAGTAGATTAATTAATAAATGAATAGGTGAGACACAATTGACGTTATCTTCTGTATCGTATGTAAACTATCAGAGGGGAACGAAACTCTGAATTGGACTTAAGCTTTACAGCTCACCCATCATCATTAATTCATATTAATTAACATTATATTAGATGTATTGAGATACTAAAACAAATACAAACGTTATGATATGTAAAAGTTTATAATATAACAAAAATGTTTCGATGAAATGCATTGAGAGTGACTTGATTGATTAATGATAGAAACAAAATTCTAAATGCATTAGCTTATGCATTTTAGAACTATACATACATGCAAATGTAAAGTG
>JAULCC010598574.1:0-15585 GCA_032358795.1 Nuttallia obscurata
ATTGACTTGATTCCCTGGGCTTAATGGTGGAACATTGAATTGATTCCCCGGGCTCTATGGTGGATTGTTGACTCGATTCCCCGGGCTTTACGGTGGCGCATTATCTTGAATCCCTGGGCTTTATGGTGGAACATTTACTTCATTCACCGGGCTTTATGGTGGAACATTGGCTTGATTCCCCGGGCTTTATGATGGGAAATCAACTTGATTCCCTGGGCTTTATGGTGGAACATTTACTTTATTCCCCGGGCTTTATGGTGGAACATTGACTTGAATTCCCGGGCTAAATGGTTGAACATTGACTGATTCCCTGGGCTTAATGGTGGAACATTGACTTGATTCCCCGGACTCTATGGAGGATTGTTGACTCGATTCCCCGGGCTTTATGGTAGTGCATTATCTTGACTCCCTGGTCTTTATGGTGGAACATTTACTTTATTCCCCAGGCTTTATGGTCGAACATTGACTTGATTCCCCGGGCTCTATGGTGGATTATTGACTCGATTCCCCGGGCTTTTTGGTGGAGCATTATCTTTAATCTCTGGGCTTTATGGTGGAACATTTACTTTATTCCCCAGGCCTTATGGTGGAACATTGACTTGAATCCCCGGGCTCTTTGGTGGAGCATTGACTTGAATCCCCGGACTTTATGGTGGAACATTGACCTGATTTTCCGGGCTTTATGGTGGAATATTGACCTGATATCCCGGGCTTTATGGTGAAACATTGACTTGAATCCCCGGACTCTTTGGTGGAGCATTGACTTGAATCCCCGGACTTTATGGTGGAACATTGACTTTAATCCCCGGGATCTATGGTGGAACATTGACCTGATTTCCCGGACTTTATGGTGGAACATTGACTTGAATCCCCGGGATCTATGGTGGAACATTGACCTGATTTCCCGGGCTTTATGGTGGAATATTGACCTGATATCCCGGGCTTTCTGGTGAAACATTGACTTGAATCCCCGGCTCTTTGGTGGAGCATTGACTTGATTCCCCGGGCTTTATGGTGGAACATTGACTTTAATCCCCGGGATCTATGGTGGAATAATGACTTGATTCCCCGGGCTTTATGGTGGAACATTGACCTGATTCCCCGGGCTTTGTGGTGGAACATTGACTTGCATCCCCGGGCTCTATGACGGAATAATGACTTGATTCCCTGGGATTTATGGTGGAACATTGACTTGCTTCTAATGGCTTTATGGTGGAATAATGACGTGATTCCCTGTGCTCTGTGGTGGAATATTGACTTGATTCCCTGGGCTTTATGGTGGAATAATGACGTGATTCCCTGTGCTCTGTGGTGGAATATTGACTTGATTCCCTGGGCTTTATTGTTTCTAGTTTCGTAGCCATCATTGCAGGCATAAGCTTTCGTTTATACTCTTTTAATTATACTTTTATGTATATTTTATCTACAAGAACTTGTAAAATCTCGATGACGAAGTGGTGAAATTAGTTTACTAATTTTTAAAAAATTCTTTAGAATTCAGGAAAAAATAGCTTTAAAAATGATGGAGAGAGGGAGGGAGGGGTTGATAGATAGAAGGGTAGGATAGAGATGCGGAATGAGGTAGATGCAGGCAGAGAGATGCCATACCAAAGCAATACGTGGTCATCCTAGAAAAAGAGAAAGAGAGAAAGAGAGAGAGAGAGAGCATTATTTGTTACTTTAGAGACGATTGATTTAAGAAAAAGTGGCAATTTAATTACTGGTTGGAGACTCACAAACACGGTCAGATTTACACATCTCTGCGGAAGTGCTAGTGGATAACTCTGTGAGGCAGTTAGCACTACAGAAAGTCCGCATCAATCGGCTGCAATCATTTTCTAGTCTTACATGGCTGTAAATAATAGTTCTTTGTTTTTTGTTCTGCGACTGACTTCACTTCACATCAAAGTATCACAAAAAGGTTACATAATACTGCGTTTCTTTCATCAGGGCAGGGATATACGTAACATCATCAATTTTCGTGTCCAAGATTGATCGGTTTGTACAGCTTCGTTCACGATTGATTTAGCTGCGTCTGACACCGCTTCTGACTTATCTTGTACAACCGCCTTATCGCTTTAAATATCTTTTCATTTTCTTCTTGCAAAAACACGATAAGAAAAAAACTATTTTATCTCAAGAATGGGGAATAATCGCTAGGTTTATTGATATATTTATCATATCCCAACGGAGGCTGGGTCGCTTCGAAGAATCTCTACCGTATCCTTTGATAAAGGAATAATTTAGGGCGGAGCTTGGTCTGCGCGTGGATCAACCTTGAATATGTGCATAAGCGTTTGAGTGACCAACAGGCAAGATCTTTATGCCCGTGTTGTATCATAAAATAATGCCTACTAGTAGACGTGTTATAACTAAGTGAAATATCTAGCTAAATGGCAATAGCTTATTTTGTCAGTGTAAATGTAGCATAAAACAATTAGGTATTAAGACGTTGTTGTGTCCAGTCTGTCTAGCATTTAAAGACGTTAACTTGAAATTGACCAATATGTGTGTAAAGATATATATGCAAATAGTTTAAAATAGAAAAAAAAGTCATGAGTACTGTCTCGAAAGTTTTCCGACATCCCTCGTATGTATGATGTGGTGTAGAGAAGCTCATTGTTTCATAGTAATGCATTTATCCGTTTATCAAATTGTAAAATTATATCATCTAACACGTAGATATTGTCTTCCACCCCACTATAAGAAGCATATCTGTTACCACGACTACACTGACCCAATGTTTCAGAATATCTAAACAATCATTTCTGGGCAATTTGGGAAAATGCATCTGGATTATCACGTTACAGAATTATGACGAGAACATGCGCGGGTAGCAACTCGTCATCGTTGTAATAATTCCCAATCTTGCAATCACTTATACCGGGAATGCCTGGCAGTTTATCGCGGGCCCGATTGTGTGAAAATGTCTACGAATTTATTTTTAGTCGTGCGAGATAGTAATCGCTGAAAATGATACCGTTTTCGTGCACGGGGTACAAGAAAATAAATAAAAATAATCACTTTGGGCGTATCTGTTTAAATATAACACTCGATTCCCTATCAAACGCCAGATAAAGCTTTGCATCGACGTTTCTTTCCCGAACAATGAATCCTAAGAAACCCTTATCGCCAAATGATTTTTTCTGGGCATAGACAAAATGCAATTTGCAAATTGTAATTATCTCAGAACGTGATTTAGTCTCGGGGAATCTCGCTTATCTCGCGAACTCAGGCTCTCCCATTCCTGGGCCCTCGATAAGATCTTCTCATATATTCTATTTCTTTATGAACGTCCCGATAACTGATTAGAAAAGCTTGCAGTGTGATAGATTTTGTTCGATTTAATCCATTAGTCGAGATGAAATAACGGATACAGGACGATAAGACGGTCCGATAGGTCCGCGTTTTATCTTGGCCACACCATCATAAGTAATTAGAACGAAAGGCGGCACAATCTGCCGCCGAATTGATAATCATGAGAGATTGGTCGCAGAATATGATCAATATTCCACATATTCCAGGGAACCTCCGAAACTCCTCCATTTTCCCAATTTCTGGATGGTTTGATAATCCCAGATAAATGGGATTTTTAGTCGGAAACCTAAGATAGGCCGGGGCAGGCGATAAAGTGACGGTTTTATAAGAAACGTTTTCATTATTTTTGTCCTTATCGGGAACTATCAGCTCTGCCGATCCCGGCCATTCGATCTCCTCTGTCTTTATCGTATACGGCCAAATGGTTCGCAAATATCAAGACCGTCATGTTGGCGTAATGTTCGGTGGTATTAATAATGAGATTTGGGACATTAAGCTTATCGGTCGGTGTTATAGATTTAATTGTCAGCGGCTGACACTTTACGATGGGATAAGACATTAAAGGTAATCAGAATCTTTGTCCTCGAGAATCACGAATATCCATCAAATATAATCACAAAAACGTATTTTAGCATCGAGTTACCTAATTAATATTTATTGACGCAAGTTAATATATGAACCTTATATGGGAACAGTCTGTACACTTAGTATTACAGACACATGTAAAAAACATATAAACATATGTGAGGAAAACTACTCATGAGTTTTCAGTTCGGTGTGACACAAGTGACTTGTGGAGATGTGGTACTACGTTATCTTTATTTTCATGACTAATAACATTAATGAATTTGAGTTTGAACAAAAAAAAATACTTGAGGTTTTAGAAAAAATGTCCCAGTCACACTAGCTTGTCCTCGTCAATTACAATCATTCCTATTCGGTTGTCTTCGATACGTTTCGGACCTCGTACAAGACATTCGAAACTCGAGGTGTTTCGATGGATTACAATAGTGCTAACTCGACTGTGTCCGCTAAGCTCCTAATCCGAAGGGGGTCTTTCTCCTGACCTTCATTTGTTGACACCAAGTACTGGTTCTACCCAGGAAACGGACTCGAAAGTGTTTCTACAAGCCACAGGCTTTCGACATAATCGTGCTAAAATAAATAAGTTTAAACTAAACTAAGCTTCGGATCTCGTCATTCATTCGGAACGCCCGATTGCTCTTCAGATACAATCGAACCTACACGGTTGTCTTGGTAACTTCCAATCAGTCTCTTACACTTTCGGCTCATTCAGACAATCTAAGTGTAAGGAACGACAACTCTGTGGAGGAGAATAACTTTCCACAGGGGCTACTCGGCTGTAATACCTTTAGTTGCTGCAGTTGGTCGACTTTTCGTAACACAGATGAACATGGCTTTATCAATATTGTTCTTTCGAATATCATTATAGATGTATCTCTTTTACATCAATTACAAAGTAAGTTTTAAAAAGTCGTTTCCTTGCTCGTGAGCCTCCAACTTGGTTATAGCCGGCTAGTACGGCGGCGGTGACCTTCTAGTCTGGCCGTTGTGATCCGAGGTGTTTCGCGTGAAATGTCCTTTGTAATGGCGGACGGGCATTTAGAACATTGTATACATCTAAACCACTCTAGTGACCTGTCTGTTTATTTTCGCTACTCATGAGTTGTTGTCCATTTTTAAGAGATAAAAATATTTGCGTGATCGGGTAGCTATCTTATCAGCCATAGAACGTTTCATGTACCCATATCTCTTGGCGTCCAACAGGTCGTAGAGAGTGGTTCGTCTATCTGAGTAAAAGTACACACCAGTTATCTTTAGTTTATACCCCGGGTATCTGTCTTGAAACAATTTTAGATCTACTGTTAACCGCCTTTAATGGCTTAGTATAGATTGTGCCTCGAGGACAATCATCAAATATTAATTAAACGTATTTTATTTATTTTAAATTTTTTGTTTCGCTTCAAAGGTAAAAAAAACACATTCAAACCTCTGCAGTGAGTAGGATTCAATTTCACACCTTTGCTCACGATAATGTTTTCACATCCGAAAAATGTAATCTCGACCTAACAAAGAATATTCTAAACAAATTCATTTATAAGTCTCTGCATATCTTTGCCCGAAAAACAATTATTACTCGTTTTACATATATAGAATAAAAAGTTATGTATAGACTTGACGAAACACCCCTCAAACAATTGAATAGACACTTGTCTGAAATGTAACTCACCTTCTCATTACCTTGTCTCATCACTAAATAATAAATTGATCAAATAGAAATCTCACATACAGGTATAGTTCAAAGTAATGGTGTGAGATAATTAACATTTGATCGTATATCATATATAGCGAAAATTAGCTTCGAACGACGAATCAGATTAATTGCCTCCCGAGGAGACATTTTGTCACAGGAAAAGAAACAGTGCTGTTTTTTTCTGTCACTTGATGGCGCACTTTCGTGTGTTTTATCAATCGTTATGATTGAGGGATGATAAAAAAGCATAATAAACTTCACTGACTAGTGCTTGGCAAAGCTTAGACGGTGTTTTCGATAAAATATGGCTTGTTTAGATAGGTATAAAACGTTTTTTAACTATTTTTACCGTTCATATTACATTTTCTGAAAATTGAATGAACTGTAGTTAATATACATCTCTTAATTGTAAATAGGAATTTCAACTTGAAAAAATTTATTATTGGCGTGTTTGTGTTTTGGGACAAATATTAACTTATCTAAGGGCGTCTTCGTTGCCTTATTTCAGTACCTTTCTTCTTTGGTCTCTCTCTCATACTCTCTCTCTCTCTCTCTCTCTCTTGCTAACTCTTTATTTCAATTTCTGTCTCTTTGTATCCCTGTGTATTTGTCCATGTATACGTCTCTCTATCTCTGCCTCTGTCTATCTGTCTTTCCGTATGTCCATATCTGTCTCTGTATCTGTGCTTCTCTCTATCTGTGTGTCTATGTCTGTTTCTCTGTCTGTCTCGCTGACTTACTCTGACTTACTTTGTATCTCTTTCTCTCTCGATGTCTCTTTCTGTATATGTCTGTGTTTCTATCACAACTTGCTCTGTCTCTGTTCGTCTGTCTGTCTTAATCTCTCTCTCTGTGTTTCTGTATTTCTATCAGCACCTGCTCTTTCTGTATTTATGTCTGTTTGTCTATCTCTCTCGCTCTATCTGTCTCTCATGCGCATCCATTTAGCTCACATTTCCCTGTATTTATTAATCTCAACCTTTCATCTCGCTTTCTATATACGCCATCTCTCTGTCACACACACACTCTCTCTCTTTCTCTCTCTTCCTGTATGTAAGACTGTCTATCTGTATAATACCCGTTGTTTAGCATATCACAGCGAACCACTTCTTCTCGAAAGACGATTATCAATCTAGAAAAACAGGTATGGCCCTTCAAAAAAAAAAAGTCATCAGGCTACATGATACAGTATATGCCTGTGCCCATTTTTGTGCATTATAATCTTTTTCTGTTAATTAAAAAATCATAACAGATAAACAGCTATTTAAATACATGGCGGAATAAATTCGTTTGCCTAAATGCGTGCCCGCTGATAAACATCTTCCTAAGACTAACTGCCTTTAGATGTGGTGTTTTAATGCACTGGCGATTTTCTATATTCCTTGTTCAACTTGGCCCTCTAACGATATTAATTATAAACATTTTTAGCGTCTTTTCAATCAGTAATTACGCGTAATTATGCAACTTTCACAAAAAAATCACTAAAAAAGTATTGTGATTACGATTATGAGGGGAATGAGACAGTATCTATCACGTGATCGACATCCTCGGTAAGGTAATGATCCGTTCCTTTGGATTTCTGTCAAGATATATTTATTATTTTTGGTGTGTCCTAGATGCAGCTAACAAGGGGTTAGCCCATAAAAGTGTCATCTGTTTGGGGTTACTTAGAATATAATCGTGTGGGGAAAAATGTTTTTTGTCGAAGCTATATGGGTCCAGATTGTTAATCTATGATTTGCACGTACTATATGTGTAACTAAAAATAAGACGTTCTCGTTAAAACATACGGGTCTAGGATTTCTCTGAAACTGAAACGATAGGAGAATGTCTGAAAGTTGAAAGCAGAAGTGTTTGAAGGAAGTAAAAGATGACAGGTAAAAGTAAAGAGCCCTCTTAAGTAATCAATCTTTCAGAAAACTCTGTTTCACAAATCGATTTTTGATGTTTTCGATTTTTGATGCTTGTATGCGTCAGCGTTTTAGAATTTTCACGTCGATGTATCAGACAAGTCAACGTGAATTTGATAGATGGAATTTACAATAAACTGTTAATTATATTAGTTAATAGCGATAAACAAGAGATTCGTGTGATTCGTTTATTTCGATACTTTTAAAGGGGATTTCCCTAAACTTTTGATAGATCTATAAAAATTTTCCAGATTCCCTCCAGAATTATTATAAATACTATGAATAAGATAAAAATGATATCGTGCCCTGGGTTTTTTATACGATTTTTAATTTAATTTATCTTGAAGATTTTTATTCGACAACAACTATTTGAATTTGGCGGGATTTAACGAGAAAGGCTGGAATACATTCGGAATATCGGCGCATGTGAATAGACTGAACGAAAATGGATGGATAGACACGGACGATATCGGAAAATCATCGGAAAATAACGGAACTAAAACACTGACGAATATGTTCTGAAACGCTGACGAATAACACCGACCACGGCCGTATTTCAACACTACTTTTCTCACAATAGAAATAGGAAGTTTCACAAAATTTTCACATGACTTTATGTTTGATAATACATGCAACGGATTTGCATGCGTTTTACAGTCTTTAAAAATACGAAAGTTCTAGGGAAATCCCCTTTAAAGTCTATAAAAATATTATGTATAACCGACTATATAGCTCTGACCAGTTTGCCTTGCTGTTCAGGAGTAAGCGTGTCCAATAAGTTGTATAAATCCTGTATTCTATAGTCCTGGTTGTATGTATAATCACGACAATTCCAACTTACCTCCCCTAAACAAGATATAGCTATGTATATACATTTATCGCGGGAAATAGTATCAGGTATAGGTGAACATATTCAAGGACATAACCACCATTTTAAATGCTATTGCTTCTTTTATTCTTTTTTACGAATTCTGAAACATAAAACATAAATCATATCTGTTCCTGGAATACACATAGGGTTGGACATGAGTGCCAGTTGATAGATTTTACATTCAAGAAATTCCAAATTCAAATCCAAACTTTGAAAGTCTGCCTCGAGACTCATTAGCGATAAGGAAGTAAACATCCACGTTTTATATTCGTTTTCCTAGACTGTTTTGGAACTTGAACTGCAAGATTTTCGTGTTTCTTTTATTTTTGACATTATTTTAGGAACATCTTATTTCTAGCATCCTCTGATACCTGGCAACCTGCTATGTGAAACATTAGATGTGATTGTTACGTAGAGGTGGTCGGATCGTAGAGGTGGTCGGGTCGTAGAGGTGAATTGTGTAGTGCCTTGCTGTCGTAGAGAGAATGCTGATCAAAAGAGAGAGATTGGTTTTTTTATGTGTGTGTATTTTTTTTTTTTTTTTTTTTTAAATATGATATAGGTGAAAGATAAAGGTAAACAATTACTATGATCATTCCTTAGACTGATCGGAACTTGATTCTATGTTTATGCTTTATACTGAGATTAACGACAAACGGGTATACTTTAATTAATTATATAATGCGTGTGTCTATGTTTATTTTACATACTATTAAAACTGGTGAAGCCCGGTGGGAATTACCGTTTCAATATCTTTTTCTGTGTGCTGTTAAATATTTAATACTTAATGAATGCACCAGCGATTATTGTCCTTATATACGTCAATCAGTCAGTTTTAAGGTACCAGAATAAGAGCTGTTGCGATCACTATCGCGAACATTACAGGTGTTGATTTCTCCCTTTTATGCCACCTAGAGTCGGTCTCTCAAGTTACACACTGCACGAATAAATTATCATGTCCAAATCGTTGTCGCCTCTATGGGCACTATCAGTCAGTTTCGCTAACTCTGGTGACTAGATAGTCCCGGGTAAAACTAGTGTCCACACCACCGTCTGTGGTATTCCGAGATTTCGCCGACGTATCATATAGCAAATCTGCTTTGACGTATATCACGATAATGGTTCTTATCTGGTCGGACCATTGTACAGAACTACTTTACAGCTTTGGGTCTTTTGTACCCCGGGTATGTGCGGAGATATTAATATATCACCATTTTTGATCAGTGATAACAAGGTTGTGATATAGAAACATAATGACACATGAAGCCATGGCTTACCAGACCACTTTGGTGTTAGATATCAGATAACAAACTTAGATATCTAATTCATTAAAACAGGAATATATCTCACTATAAGTGTCCTAGATAATGTGGAACGTTTTCCATTTCTTTTCTTTAGTCAGATAAACACAGTATGACCCGAGGTATCTGTGCTGTCATTGTCACACTAGACAACCCCTTTGAGACTCTCGCCAAATGTTAATTGGATATGTTACTAATTATGTCGGGCCACAGTGTATTATTTTGGACGCGTGTGACATTATTATAGATGTATTGATAAATAAGTACAGATTAAAGCAATAATCACACAGGAACCAAATGACGAAACATGTTAAAACAATTAAAATGAAAAATGTTGAACTTAGTGAGTTCTAAAAATTTATACCGGGCTGATAAAAATACTCTGCTGAATATTAACGTCTTCAAGATTCCGAAAAAGTCTCTTCCTTTAACTATTAATAAATATGGTCAAGTTTATTCCACCCGTGTGGTTACTATACATAGGAGAACGTTTGCTGTATGGCATCACGTGGTTTTCACACATGCATTTGGTTGTTATTTTATTGATGCCCACTTGAAGCAAGGGACATAACTGTCGGTAATGACATATCCGAGTTTTTCCCTGAGGTTTGTTTTTTCGTCATATATTTTCTCATTAGTGAATGAGCAGCTTTCATGGACTTTCCTGCAATAAATGCACACGAGGCTTACATATTCCTTCTTAAAGTCTCATTATTTTTACATCATATTAACATAAAAGAAATAGACAATTAAATGCCATACCATTCATCATGATTGTATCACAGAACTTTTACAAATCACAGTTTATGGTAATTACTTCTATAGATACATCTTATCTAAAACAACAATATGCTAGGGGTGGCGTATATGTAGTTTAGGTCAGTATTAGGATGGTAGATTCATGTTGGGCAACACCAAATCCAACATACCGTAAATCAAAAAGATGCACATATATAGCCAGGGCTCCAGATAGGAAGCGTATCACAGAATTTCATCAAGCTTGTTTTCCATGTTTCTCTACCAAACCATATTTTGTGGGTACTTTTAAGAATCGCCTCTATGAGGCGATTCTTAAGAGTACCCACAAGATAAGGTTTGGTAGAGAAACATTGAAAACAGTAACCAAATTTTTCAAAATGCTCGCCTTATCTCGAGCCATTTAGCCACTGTATATTAAGAATTAATGGCGACAGGTATTACACGATATGACACAATACTGACACATTGTTCCCTAGAAATGGTCTACCATTATAATGTTATATTTAAATTAGAAATGATGTCAAGCTAAATAACTAAACAAAAGCGCGTCTCTTCTCTCAAACAAGAGCTCATAACATTCCTGTAGATTTTGTTACCACTGTTGATTTTATTTAATACTTTTTATGTATCTAGATATACATTTAAGATGTACTGGACACTGTTGTGTCCATGGGTGGGTGGGTGGGGGGGGGGGGGGGTAAACCAACTCAAAGCAACACTCCAAAAGAACAACAAAAGTGTGGTATTGACGATAGGTACATGACTGGATGACTGGACTGGATAGCATTCTCAAGCATATGGATAGAACTTTGAATTAGGTTCCGATTTGAAAATGCCCTTTTGTTCTTTTTTTGTGTAAATATTTAAAGCCATACGATAAAATACATTAAACAAATTATTTTGAATTATGTTTTTTTTTTCTCAATAATAACGTCTAAAGCGTTCGTAAATGATATCCCCGTAATTGTTTTTTAACCCTTAGCCTTATACCTGTGTATTAGACATTATACCCTTTCTACCTTACACCTGACTAGTTATCATATCAGCAAGATCAAAAAATATTAAAAAAAGGTTCGATGTGTATGGCTATTCCTTCCAGCCAATACGGGGTGATTTGTATACTGGAGGAGGCTGGCAGTTTATTTCTCGTTCCATCGGTCAGATAAAATCTAAATGAACGCGTTCAAAGGTTGGTACCCTTTGTGAGTGTATGCTGCGGCAGATCGGGCCGATAGCCGCCGTTCAGGTAGATAGTGTCGCGAGATTAAACCGACTTTCATTCGTTTCCATAAAAGTTGAATCTCAGATAAATTTTCCGATTACGACATCAAAGTGACTTTCTACGATGAAAATGAAACTCTCCAATAAGTGGAGGCAGATTTAGTTGGAAGATTTATCAACTATCGACTACTTTGACACTGTCATTATTCACTCCAGCACACACACACGAAATGTCTGAATCAAGAAAAGTTGTCCAAGTAGATAATATGAAAGACACATATACTTTCTCGATCACATTTCCATTCGTTGTATTTTTCTCTCTCTAATAAATTTACTGAAAGTTGTGCAATGGTTTGGTAGTGAACTGAAAAAAATTGTCTATTATTGTTACTTCATATCGTTATTTACTTGCATGATGGTTGAATAGGTTACCACAGGAATGAGACTGAATAAACGCACAAGAAGTGGGGGAACTGCAAAAAGCCAAAAACACATAGATTTTGTGAAACGAAAAACTCATATACTAGTAGTTATCAAGAATGAATAAAGGCACAAATATTTTGGGGAAAGAACCATACGCACAAATGTTAAAAAATATCAAGGCACAGTGATCAAGAAAGAACAAACGCACAAACGTTGGGGGAAAGAACCATTCGCACCAAATGTTAAAAAATGTCATAGCATAGTTATCAAGAAAGAACAAACGCACAAACGTTGGGGAAAAAAACCATTCGCACAAATGTTAAAAAATGTCAAAGCACAGTTATTCAAGAAAGAACAAACGCACAAATATCGGAAAAAGTGCTATACGTACAAATATTTGGGGGAAATGCAAAATACACAGATTTTGTGAAATGACAAACGCTGAATTATCCATAAAAAACAAACCGACAGTTAATAAAAAGGCAAACGAATTGACACATTTGCAATAACAAAAAATAACAAATCTTTAGAAAAATAGAGATAACAAACGCACAAGTATCGGTGAATAACAAATGTACAGATATCTGGAAAACAATAAAGGTATAGTTATCATTGGAATAATAAATGCACATCTATCGGTTATTTACGAGTGTACAGATACTTGGCTATATATAGAGCTCACATTTAAACAAAAAAAAATACCAAAGGCTAAGTTATCTGTTAATTATAATGCAATGGAGTTGTGAAATCGTAAGCTTGCGCGCTTTATCGAGAACAAAAAAACAACAACATACAATTATCATAAAATGACAAACGTGCACAGGTAAGAAAAAACAAACGCACAATAATAAAGAAATAACATACGCACAGTAATCTAGATATAACACACACAGCAATCTAGAAATAACAAACGTAAATAATCTAGAAATAACAAATGCACGATAATCTAGAAATAACAGAAGCGCAATAATCTAGAAATAACAAATGCACGATAATCTTGAAATAACAAACGCACAATTGTCTAGAATAACATACGCACGATAATCTAGAAATAAAATATGCACAACAATCTAGATATAACGAACACACAGCAATCTAGATATAACAAACGCACAATAATCAAGAAATAACAAACTCATGACACCCAAGAAATAACAAACGCACAATAATCTAGAAATAATAAACCCACAATAATCAAGAAAAAACAAACGCCAAATAAGCAGGAAATAATAAACGCACAAAAATCAAGAAATAACAAACGAACAATAATCTGGAAATAATTAACGCACAATAATCAAGAAAAAACAAACGCACAGTAATCAAAAAATAATTAAAGCTAAATAATCAAGAAATAACACGCGCATTATAATCAAGAAAAACAAACCCACAATTATCAAGAAATCACAAACGCACAATAATCAGGAAATAATAAACGCACAGTAATCAAGAAATAACACACGCACATTAATCAAGATATAATAAACGCACAAAAATCAATAAATTACAGACACACAATAATCAAGAAATAATAAACGCACAATTATCAAGAAATTACAAACGCACAATATTCAAGAAATAGCAAACGCACGATAATCTAAAAATAACAAACGCACAATAATCTAGAAATTACAAACCTACAATAATCAAGAAATAACAAACGCCAAATAATCGGGAAATAACAAACGCACAATAATCAGGAAATAATAAACGCACAATAATCAAGCATTAACAAAAGTACAATAATCAAGAAATAATAAACGCATAATAATCAAGTAATAGCAAACCCACAATAATCAAGAAATAATAACTGCACAATTATGTAGAAATAACAAACACACAATAATGAAGAAATCAAACAAATGTATTCATATCGCGAAATGATAAATGCAAGATATTAGGTTATCACAAACGCACAATTATCAAGAATAAACAAACGTATACTTATTGGGAATTGAAAGAAACGATACGTATGTAATAACGAAATAACAAACAAAATGGTTCTCAAGAAATAACAAACAGGCAGTAAATAATAAAAACACATATGTTTAAATATAGTAAAAAGACAGTTATCGCTAATTATCAAACGCACATTTATCGGTTACTTACATATATGGTTGATATGAAGGTAAATATTAAAAGACTTATTCCAGACAACAATGTTTAATCAAATACAGCAAAAATGACATAATAGTATACAGTTTAAACGTTTTTTACTTGCAGTATGTACATGGAAAAGGGGTCGGATCACAAGTTCTAACAACATTATAGATTCGACCCTTCCCCTAAAGATTAACTATACTATTGACTTGACCGACTAGACATAATAGTATTAATACAAGTATAAGACTTAATGCTGGTGGAAATAAACTGAGACTTTATAGAACTTTTAAACAAATTTATAAAACTGAAAGCTATGTTAGATTGAAACTGGACGTTATCAGTCACTTCCAAGGAAACCAAAGAAACTGTTATAGCTTTTAAAACACGGTAAAACACGAGTTTCATGTTTTATTGCACTGCCCTTTGTATGATAACTTATGGCGTGAATTGAGGTTAAAAGTGCAATATGTTACAACTGATTTTTGTTCGATATCACTCAGTGCCAAAACTTGTCATTTAATCTTAAAGCTCAGGTAACACTGTTTGTGTAATAAGTAAGACATATTTTAAATGATTCCTTTACCTTATTTTGTTTATAAGATTTTTAAATTATTTATTTAAAGTTTTATTGCATGCTTCTTAATGTTGGTACCACCTATCTTAATCATTGACTATTCTAAGTTTTATTATATATTTATAATACTGATAACTGTTAAATAGTCTCTCTTTACTCTTCATGAGAGGTTCTATACATTTTACATGCATATGTTGTCTGTAAGTTTCATGAATGTGTAAACGTGAGACTTACAATAAATATTCTGTCTGTCTATGTGTCTGCAAAGATATCAGTAAATAGAAAACTCAAAGATATCAAGAAAAATAAACTGTCATTTACAGAAAATGACAAACTCAGATGTGACAATTGCATAGGCAATTTTGGGAAATGACAAATACCCCGTTAATAAAATTGCCGTTATATTATCACAAAATTATAGCATTTAATTCAGAGAAAGCGTAGGTTTTAGATATAGTGAGTATTATCATATCGTTTCTTGGTTGAGTAAATCAAAATCAAAAACTAGCTTTATCTGTCTGTCTGTATGTCCGTATATATGTCTCTGTTTAAATGTATCGTTGTCTCTCGGTAAATTTTCAATGCGTATTTCTTCGTGTAACACTCTATCTACTGTGAGATAGGATGTCATTGTTTTTCGTAGTTTAGTACCTCTTTTTTCATCTCTCTCTCTCTCTCTGTCTCTCTCTAACTCTATCTGTCTCGCTCTCATTAATTCTACATGGAGTGTTCCCGTTATACCCTACGATAAGTCTGATCCATATTACTCACTTATTTAAATAAGATCTGTACAGTGAAGCAACTATTACTTGACTTGAGAGATAGTCAATCTT
>JAULCC010598575.1:0-10428 GCA_032358795.1 Nuttallia obscurata
GTTATAAGTAACGGAATGTATTCGACTGGCAAATAACTTTTGTTATTTAACGAAAACTCCCAGTCGAATACGGCTATACAGTATCTAACGGTTCAGGACACTTGGTCGAAATGACATACAAATACAGGACTGTACGAATCAGGACATTGTGCCGATATGACATAAAAATATAGCATCTTGCGAGTCAGGACACTTGGAAGAAATGGCATGAAAACACAGCATCTTATGATTCAGGCCATTTGAATGAAATGATATAGAAATTTAGCATCGTGCGATTCAAGACACTTTGCCGAGATGACATAAAAATACAGCATCTTACGATTTGGGAAATAATCTTACAGTTCAGTGAATGTAGTTCAAATGACAAAAAAAAAATACAATCTATTTCGATTAAGGGAATTTGTTTCAAATGACACTTCATCATCATACGATTCAGGGAACACAACCGAAATGACATGGAACTACACATTTTTCTATTCAGGAAAGTTGGACGATATGACAGAAAACTGCAACATCTTACGAATCGCGAAACTTGTTTGAAATGGCAAGAAAGTGCGACATCAAAAAATCAAGGACTTTGTTTGAAATGACAAGAAACTGCAACATCTTAAAATCAAGGACTTTGTTCGAAATGACACGAAACTGCAACATTTTACTATTCAGGTAATTCTGCATTATTTGAAGAAAGTACGACTTGAATGAATATAACAAGAAACTATATCATCTTACGACGTAGAGAATTTTGCCGACATGACAACAACATCGTCCGCCTCAGGGAATATGTTTGGAATGACAAAAAACTGTAACATCGTACGATTCAGTGAATGTGTTTGAAATGACAAGAATCTGCAACATCTTACAATTCAGGGAACAAGTTTGAAATGGAAAGAAACTAAAACATCTTAAAATTCAGGGAAATTGTTTGAAATGTCAAGAAAGTAAACCATCTTACCACTCAGTGAACTTGTTTGAAATGACAAGAACCTTACACATCTTACGGTGCAGTAAACTTGCATGAAATAGCAGGAAACTACAAAATATAAGCTAGCAAATAATGTGAGATCTTACTTTTGGGACATATTCCTGTGTGTAAATGGCAATACAGCAGGTTTTAAAATACAGGGCATGCGTTTACATGTTTAAACCTTAGTTTAACACATTGACAGATAAACTTATTTGAACAGATTAGTTCTGCATTTGATACAAATATGTACATTTAAACCTGTTTAATATATCAAAACACAAATGCCGGAATTGATGATAGAACCAAAACAGCTAAAGCTGTTGAATGATACAAATATGTAATTAAACAAAACACAGGTAAATGAGTGAATGAGAGACAGAGAGAGACTGAGAGAGATATAGCGATAGAAGGGGAGATAGAAGAAGAGATTGATAGAGTGGGAGAGTAATAACTAGAAACTACTTACCTTTACAGTTTTGTGTCTTCACATACAGTGCAGTTGTTCATTTGTAATTATGATCAACTTCTTTAGAGTTTGCTTATGGTAATACATGTATGTATTCCACTGCATATTGAAATTCCGCACATGCATATATATCAGTAAAGTTACGTCACTTAGTGTCCGTTGGTTACCGATAAATGTTTACGAGGTCGGTATACACCCTGTTATCTCCTTCGCAATGATAAAGTGACTTGAGCGTATACCTCTCGTAAGTTCACTTCCCCAAATGAAAGTTTTCATGCAATCATTAAACAGAGAGTATCGGTAGGGTGAGAATAGAGGTTAACAAAAGTTGGACGAGGCTATTCGCACGACGGTCGTGCCGATTAGGCACCTTATTCGCACGACGGTCGTGCCATTTAGGTATCTTATCCGCACGACAGAAATGACAAATAATATATCACCATGCTTGTAATTTTAATTATTTGAACGGGGTGTAATTACCTTATAAGTGAAATGAAATGTTTTATAATAAATATTATCATTTGCTAAACATCTAATTTATGACTAGATGAAAAAAGAAACAAAAATTAAAGAAACAAAAACAATAATAATGAAATGTTTAGTTGAGGCGTGTGATATAGCTTGGCATCTGAACATGATCTAAACTCTTAAGATACTTAGTTCCATCAGCATTATAATTTTTTAAATATGCAGCAATGTTATTTCAAATAAGAGAAAGAAAGCATGAACTGAATTATGGTAATATTTTCTTAGGTTATTCATGGAAAACTAGTATTACCTCCCTTGACAAAAACTCTGGATCGAACCCAGATCAATGAGGATCCTGGTTGTTGCAAGTCTGAGACTATAACCATTCGGCCACGGAGGCCCCATATCAAAATCCCTTGACGCAATTCACACTTCTTACTTACCTCTCTTGACAAAATTCTTGGTTATCTCCCGTCACGCAATCAACTTGTAACTTTCTTCCCTTTATAAAAAAAATATTTCATGCGGATAAGGAACATAATCGACAAGACGTTCGTGCGAATAAGGAACATAATCGGCACGACCGTCGTGCTAACAATGAACTTAATCGACACGACGGTCGTACGAATAGACACTTCCAAGAAAGTTGAATCGGGACAGGTATAGCAACAAGCAATGTCATATACCAAAATGTTTGTAAGAGTGTGTAGTTTCTTAAACCACCGGCATAATTTGGCATGACTCGTGACGAGCCGAGGAATCAATATGACCGTAAAGATGGCCGCCAAAATGAAAACTTTAAGTTAAGTTTATTCACGTTATATTTTATTAAACATTCTTGATCCTGCATAATATTTACCACTCTCATATCTTTGTCATTACACATTCCTTTTATGCAAACGATATTACAGTTATAAATTAAAGGTCAAAGGTCAACCATGGGGTCACAGATCAAAACTAGCAAAATCTATGCGAGGCGATAATTGTGACTAAGGTACATGTATTGTGCAAACATCTTACATCTTAGTATTTGTTTTACTATAAAATTACTGAAACTGTTCACTACATTCATTTGAATATGAAAAGTGGGACAACTAAATGATATTTAGACATAAGTGGCTTTAACATGAATAGATACAATGATGTAGAAATTAATTAGAATTACGAACATTTATGCATTTCTTCTTTAATTTGGTTTCAAAATGGTATGTCCTGATCTGTAGTATGCTTACACTAAATATAAGTAACAGCGAAGCAATAAAAAAGATACAATTACATGCCAGACTCACTTGATATTCCATACCTATGTACATATTATTTAATCAAAGGTCAGGTTCAAAATGTAACACTGATTCTAAGAAGGTCATTTAACACGAACATCCTCTGCATTAATTTTCCTTTTAGAATCTTAAAATCCTTTCACAAACTATTTATCGAACATATGGCAAGATGAAAAATAGGGATTGTCACGCCCATTACCACACAGTATTGAGTAGGTGACAGAAATGCATGTATGTGACATAACATCATTACGTTATGATGCCTCATTTCTTTCTTACTTTCCCGTCATGAAATAGTGGTCTTGATTTAAAGTATTGATTGCTAGGTGAAATAATGAACAAAGGTTGTTTTACAAACTTTGACACACCAAGCCACTCAGACTCTATACTTATGTCATAAGAAGTTGGGCGTTCGAGCCTGCCTCTACGTCCTTACAATAGCTTAAGTTCAATGGATCGAGAGAAAGAATATTGGGACTGAGTGAACTCTATATGAATAGCTGGTGTAAGCAGCGCCGTACGATACATAGAAAACTGTCATTTGTTGGAGGCTATTTTCGTAGTTTGGCTTTCCTTTTTCCCCGAGCACATACTGGGTCGTTATAAAACAGAGAGTGTTCTTATATAAGGATTTTGTTCAATCCCATATTTAGTGAATATTATATTGTTAGAGAGAACAGAGAGAAGCACAGTGTCGCTGACCGACAAACTTGAACGCAGCTGCTTTGGCATCTGTGGTCAACACTGGCTGCGTACCAAGGTATTCGAGGCCTGCAAGCTCATAAGCTTACGTACCCTCTTGACACCTGACTGGTAAAGCGTTTTACTTCCCTTTTCCATAGAAAGAAACTGGTGTCACTACCATTAAGGCATTACACAAAAGGCATGGTTTTAAACTGGTTTAGATTCTATTTGTTGAGATAGATCATGCATAGGAATGTATCTTGTCAGGACTTTAAGTGTAGTTTTTCTACCGGAATTTAACAAGAGAGAATTCAGGTGTAACTGATAAAAGTGTTGTGCAAGAAGTAGACCTGTATAAGGACTGAAGACCATTGTATGCACCTAATGACGCAGCATATTCTACATGTATGAAGAATCATTAATGTGTTCGCTTCGTCGTGGTTTCACTCAAAACTTGGGCACAATGGACCTATTCTTGCGTAACCTTCAAGGTTATGTCCCCGAAACCACCTTCAAGTAAGACAGGTGTATTGTCATTAAGGAAAATATCTATTGCATAGCTTTGCAAATTCAGTTTTCCTTTTGTGCTAGAGTGTACCAGTTTCTGGTCACCCACCACCATGTTTTGTTAACTTGCAACTGGGCCTGACGCAGATGTTTTTCACCACGCCTTTTATCAGTCTTAAAACTCCCTGAAATATACCTATCAAAGCCGACGTGTATTGTCAAGCACCTCTGTCTATATGTCATTAGTTTTTCATTGTTATGTGTGTGATGCAACTGAAAATCCAAGATGTTTGGGAGTGGCCACTGACCTTAGAATGTATGTGATGTCCGAACATAATTATAGGCCTTTTCTTAGTATGCAGAATGGAAAGGTAGTTTATGCAAAATTATGACTTTAGAATCAGAAACAAATGTCTACACATGTGCATGTAGGTTTTCGTTTAGACGATGTTTCTTTTGTGCATTTGTATTCGTTTCGCTCTGTTCCGAGTACATGTCCGATACCTGTTGTGCACAGGGAATCGAGCATATACATAGGCACTATGTTTTTTAGTTAACAGAAATCTCGTCAATGTTTGGTGGTGTCTGTCTTCAGATAACCACTTCACAAACAATATAAGATGATAGTCCAAGACTTGTATCTGTGATTCAGTGTTAGTAAGAGTAGTATTCATGATAAGGATCCTTTGACGTCAATAGCTTTTTTGTCAGAATTATAGAATTATAGCCGCCTGACATATGAGTGATAATTTATGTTCGTCAGAACTACGAAAACTGTATATCAAACTGATCTTCAAGTCATTTTTGTTATTGCACCGTTGTTAGATGTTTGTATTTTTAATTTGATGAATTTATGCAAAGCATTGTCAACATTTAGGCTGTTGGAAAAATTAAAATAAATCTGCTTATCCTGGTCTAGCAACAAGCCATAGCCAATGCCAACCCTCTCGATTTGTTTTCCAGCTAATTGGCTTGGCTTGTGTCAACTTGTGCATTTTTTGACTCAGTTATTGAATGTATATATGATTTAATTTAAGATAGCTCAATCACAATGCTTTACAGTTTAAATTGAGAAACATATTTCAGCTTTGATATATTTACAAGGTATTTTGTTCTCAGTTAAGGCTGATTTTAATATGATTGTCCGATAAATAACTTTCAAGACAGCTCTTCTTTCTATGATAGACAAGATCCCTGTTGAAACTCAATAACCTACCATGTAGCACATGGTCCATTTTTTAAAGAAAATGTTGGTACAATCTTGCGTTGTCATTTATTGGGTCAGAGTTTAAGGTTTATGACCACTTGTGTCTAGATAGGTTACATTGTTCTCCAAAAACAAAACACATTTATCTCAATGGATATTATCAAACTGTATGTGACACTGCGATCTAATGGTGAAATTTGAGGGTGCTGCATTCTGTTTTTCATTTCTTGTTTCATTGTTGTAGAAAGCGTGAAGACACTTTGACCGACATGCTGTGTGATACATTAACTTAATTTCGGATCTTCTCCTCATTTGCAACAATGTTCATGGATAACTTGTCCATTCAGCCACTACATGTAGACAAAGGAAATATACTGCCCATCAATGAAAAGGCACCGGTCGAAAATGAGTAAATATATCTTTATTTTTCTTCTAAATGTGAAAAGTAAACCAATGTTCACAAAATATAGGCTTTTTTGGGCAGAAAATAGGACAATTTCCTTATCTATAGCAAATCGCTCAAGCGCATCGGCCTCTGGAAGCGTTAAAGGTGAAAATGAAAAGTCGAAAACTTCAGTACCGCGTATATGTTCTCCTCTTGCATTCAGTATGGCTTGACAGCGTCGACACATACTGCAGGTCAGGCGTTGGATCCGGTATTAAGGGATTGCGTCCCACTCCTCCCGTTAAACATCGATGACATCCTGACGACCCATGACGTGGCGGCGGCCGTTGTAAATCCGACGTCCGAACTGGTCCCATTGGTGCTCTAATGGACTCAAATCGGGAAAAAATGCGGGCCAACTTATATCGACGTTAATTTGCTGCAGAAACTAAGTGGTGACACGAGCCGAATGCGGTTGCGCGTTGTCCTTCATTGACGATGACGTTGATGGCTTCATGGCGCTAAGCGTCAGTCAGAAGACCGATGGCTTTGATTTGTATGCAGATTATGTCATTTTTCTATTGCCGTATATGTAGACTTTCTTTTACCAAAAACGGGTTATCAATGAACATACATGTATTTGCGATAGACAGGTAAAAGGACATTTACAAGTGTAGCTCGTCATTAGTACACCATTATGAAAAAACTATCGAAACCCTTACCTGTGTAAACTTATCTTAGTCAGATAAACTGAGCTGGATACAAAACGAAATATACCTGTTCGTAGTGTGGTGCGTTTTCATTGATAGGCAGTATATGAATGTGGCAGGATGTGGAATAAATCTATCTTTGTTGATTTTCTTTTACAAAAGCATAAGTTTATTTCATTGAAAATATGCTTATAATTTTGGTTGTATAGTGCTGTTGAAATCCATTCATACTTTTCTAAATATTTCCAGAAAATTGATAGATCTATTGAAATATATATAAAAAAAACAACATGCTTCCATTAAATTGCATTGAAAATGGTTACACAGCATATTAAAAAACTGACAGCAATGATAATAATTAAATAAATACCATGCAATTGCTAGACTTGTCAAATAAGCTTTCAAATGAATGATGCAGTTATATTTCTTCTCTAGAAACAATTTACAAATTTACAAAAACTACAACCTTTTATTTGAATTTTCTTTCCATATTAATGTAATGGATGTACACGTAAAACTCATATCTACAAATAAGTCCTTCAAACCTCTTAGACAAAATTTAACAAATTTTCCCATATTTAAGAATAATAAGAATTATAAGAATACTCACCATAGTGATAAGATAACAAAAACAAGATTACCTTTGTTATTGACTACCATTTCCATGCAGCAAACATAACGATTACAATACGCACTTATATGGTGGATTAACAAAACATATAATGATAAATTGAAAATGTAAATATTTTGACTTTAAATGCACATTATTGCATTTATTATCATTTAGATAGTATAACCTAAACTAATTATATTTGGAATTAAATGTGTTTTGGTGTGTGATTTATATTTATATTTTCGACAAAATGCTTTGATTTAACATACATATTTTATTTAAAGTAAATATTTAGTGTTTAAAATCATTTTCTATCATTTATCTAACTATTTTGTTAAACGATAACCATATTGTGTTAATTCTTAGTACTTAACACATTTTATTTAGTACACATTGAAATTAAATCATTTTGGCGGCCATCTTGGCAGCCATCTAGATTTTTCGGCTGGCCACCAGTTATGCCAATTTATGCCGGTGTTTTCAGAAACTACACACCCTGACGAATATTTTGGATACGACATTGCTTGTTGCAATGAAAGTCCCATCTACCCCCATTTTTGTGGCACTTTTTAGGTCAAAGCCTCCCTCCGAACCCTTATCGATTCATAAGTTGAAGGATAAAGCCATAAAAACTGTTGCGACATTGGTGTTGACATAAAGACGGTTCTTAAGGTGCCAGTTCAAACTAACTGTACGCATATAGTACCGTCTTTACGCAGTAATAATGATTGTTTTATAGTCAACAACACATTTACTGGTAAAGAGAATAACGAGGAGTGAGACAATGTTAATGTACATGTAGATATCTTAAAAAAGCATATCAGTTATAGACGTGAGTACCCCTTCGAATGATAAGTCGCTAAACGCAACTTATAGATTCTTGAAATAATACTGATACCTTGCTGAAAAGAAATTATCATTAGTGTTAGAATATAGAACAGAAATATTTACAATTTGGTTAAGGGTATACGAAATAAAACTCATTTATACATGTATATTGAACGTCTTGATAACAATAAAATAAATAAACTGATTCTATGACACTTGGCAAATCATTAAAGTAGCATGTTAGCCCTTTTTGTTCTAGTAGCCCTAGTCCAAAAGTAGATGGCGACTTTATTTTGTGTTAGGCTAAACGTAGTCGAGGAAGTTTATTCTAAAAAAATTTAAGTTCCTTAAAAGAACGCCAAGATAAATACGGTAGGAATTCTGAGGCAACTTTTATTTAAAACATACGAGTTTAACCATGTACATAATCTTAAATTCTGTCCGAAAAAATGTCTTAGCTTCTTTTATTTAATCTGAGTGACCAGCGATATTGTCTTAAGAGAGCAAGGTTTTAAGGTTTATTTTCTATATCGGTATGAAAGATTAAGCAACATTTATTTGCGTTTTTCAACGTATGCCCTGTCTACTTAAACACACAGTTTACATCGATCTACCTACTTTCGAAAGGCCGTATGATACTCGTCTTATATTTACACAAGCGTATGTTGCAGACACTGGTAGACCATACTCCCAATACTGCTGCGGGAGTCGAAGCGGCGTCCTTCAAACATTTCCTTTAGTCTTGGAAACAACCAAAAACACGGCAATAGGTCTGGGCTATATGGAGGATGTTCTAAAATGTCAAGCCCATATTCTTTCAAAAACTCGTGTGCAGTGGCGGATTTATGTGCGTTATCATGCAAGACCCCTAACCCTAACCATAACACTTAGGAACTGGAATTTGAAGAAAGAATCCTTTTGAGTCAGTGAAAATCGCATATAACATCCACTTTGAGGTTTAAGTTCGGCCGTCGATAATAGGTCTTTCCCCCTCAGAAGCTATCCAAACCTTATTTCTAGACTTAGACTCAGGTTCAGAATGGTATATCCAGGTTTTATTAACGGTAACTATTTCATCTAAATACGTGGATCACATGTATCGTTTTTATCGGTGATTTGTGATGCCAATCTAATCCTAGTTTGTACTATACTTGAAAGCATCCTTTCCGTAATCTTTCTGCAAATCGCCAGGAATTTCTGATGACGGATACCAGATCTGTGCTCGAATTTTACAATGCAATCTCTGCTCAGACGATATTTCGGCCATATTGAAAGCAACGATTTTCAACAGTGTTCAATATTGCATGATGATATACCTTCGTGCGACTTTCAGGAGGATCACGTGCACTGCACAACTTATCACTACTCAATTGAAAATCGTGAATTTTTTATTAACTTCAAATGATAGGCACGTGTTCTACAGACTTACAAAATAGCCTCGTACTTGACCTAACTTTTCACTTAATCTTATATAGCGATCTTAAATCAGTCTGACTGCTAACAGAGACATCTGGATAACAATGCATTCTGTCCAGGTTTGTTTGGGCTGATGACTCCATTTTATCGTGTCATTTCAGCCATGTTATCTTTTTTCAATCATTCAAGAAAATGTCAAAGTTGATATAAAGTAATCTCGGGTTACCTCCTTGTTTCAGAATAAAAACCATAAATTTGAGTTAATTCAATATTGTCTTGTGGCTACTGTAAGTATCATATTTCATATTTTCGTTAAATGATACGAGACTCCTGAAAGTCTGGTCCTCCTCCTGGTACTTTTTTAATTCTTCTTACTGACTATGTTAGATTCCATTACATTGAGCTAAGCCATGCGAAAATGTGCCTTCGGGAAGATGACGTCATATAGTGGAGCAGACACCATTGCTTATTATGAAGGTAAACAGTGTTAATTACTATGAGAACTGGTGAAATTCGGCTGCTTCGTCAATTTATTGTTGTTGTTCCCTTTCTTGATAATTTTAGCCATCCAATGAGATCGTAGCTTTTAAAATTCTAAGAGTGCTTTCAATTTCTATAATTTCTGATAGTTATTAACCCTGATTTATGTTCTTACGACGACAAGCCTGTAAACATCAATAGAATGTTTTTTTGTTGTTTTTTTCTTTTGAGTCACCATCCGATGCCCGTTTATTTTCCCCGTCTAAGGTATGTGAAGGTCGGGGAGCCACCCTTCAGCATACCGTACAATATGTTTTTAATGGTGTTAGTTAGCTATATAATATATACATCTGTTAGTACAATCATGGAGTTTGGTATTGATTTGTTCTATATATATACATAGTTGTAACGTCTCTATAT
>JAULCC010598686.1:0-10427 GCA_032358795.1 Nuttallia obscurata
ATCAGTGCTATACACTGGGCACGTTAAAGAACCATAGTTCTCTACAGAAGAGTTCTGTGTATCCGCTTCCCTTTCTTGGACGTCCATTAGCCCTAGCTGGCAGAAAGTGACGTAAATCAAACAAACAAACAAACAAAAGAGAATCAGGTTAGAGAAAGTATACCTAGGATAAGAAATACAGTAGATCTGGAAATATTGACATCAGTTAGCTATAACTTAGCTTTGGACCATTGAATAGATGCAAGTTAAAAATCTGGTGTAGTTATAATTTAATTGTGAAGAGTGGGAGTGTCTGGGCGTGGTGGAGGCCACAATGAATCTGGTGTGATGGACATGGAAGGGATAGGTTATCATGCTTCTTTTATATTTAATTCTAAATTTTATCTTACCTTTCTGTGTCAACTAATGAAGCAATCTAATCAGATAAATACTCAAAGGTTATCTTTTTAAATGAAGTTAAAAAAAAGATTGAATCTTCTATTAGAATAATTGTTAAATCAAGAAAAAACTGTCAGGGTGTGATATGAATCCCTCCATATTGTTAAACTCTTATATTGCTAGGCTACATGGACGGCTGTTGAACATGAAACTAATGTCCTTGCCACTTTGTCAGAATAAAATCTATAGTTCAACTGATAAATACAATCTTGGCTAATGCCTGCACTATCAAATATTGCTAAATCTTTTTAGTATTTAAATCTTGCTAAAGCCTCTTAGTATTTAAAGTAAAATTAGTTTGGTGTGTAATTGTTGGTTGTAACCTGTTAAGCACTATGGTGTACTTTGCACCCTTGCTTTTGGGAAATAGGTTTTGTGTAACCCAACCAAGGTGATGAAGCAAGCTACCCTTTTTTCTGGTGTGTATACAGCTTCAACTTTCATCACCAAAAATCTGCTTGAGCATGTCACTTGTCAATCATGCAACATTTCATGATATCATGCCCATCTTCATAAACATGGCACACATAAATCACATACATACCCAATTTTCCCCCATCTCGGCATTATTTTCTCAACATCACCCATTACCCCTCTAAACTAAGGGCTATACCTGCGCCTGGGTAAAACTGTTAATGTTAAAAGTTCTATTGTTGAAAGTTTTTATTTCAATTTAACAGTGGGAGGGGAGCATTGAAGTTTTTAAATAACCAAGTTGTTTTGTCTAATTGATGTCACTCAAATATACACCTGAACTATAAAAAACTTCCAGAAATGATATTTTGGTGATGAAAAGAAGTTGAAAGGATTGAAATAATGGAGAGAGAAAAAGAATTGTATTGGCCACATTTGATTTTGTGTATTTCATTTTTTTTTTAAAAATTTATTTCTTCAAATGTTTTCATAAGTTTGTTATATACTAAAATGGTTTGTATGAAAAATTGATAGTTATGATTGTTTGAAGCCAAATTTTTTGAGCACTGAAAGGATAAAAATAGGCAGGTGTATGTTTGATTAACGACATGTTTTTCTTTTCTCTTTTATAATTGCAGGTTAATATAATATAACCACTTGTTATATGGTTGATAATGGCTTTGCTAACATACTTGTAAAGTAAAGTAACTTAAGTGTGTGTAAATTTGAATTTGTATTGTAAAGCCCTATTACAAGATTGGATTTGGCTTTTGTTGGTCGACGAATATGTGTGTATGGATTCCCAGGCTACTTAAGCTCCATTTAAGATTTGATTGTAAGCCTTGTAGTCCAGTATACCAGTGTTATAGAATATGTAATGTATATATTGATTATTTGTCTATATCCCACATGCCTTGTCAGCAATTTTATGCATACTAGCTACAGGAGCTCATTATATTGAACTTTAATGTCTCCAGCCTTTAATACTACCCTATAAGGAAAAAATGTTTGATTTATAGGGATTTATTGAGAATGGTTAATAGTCAATATGTAAATGTGGTGGCTGACATTGACATTAAATGGAAACAGGAGAGAAAGTGACATTTATTTAAGCGCTTACACACTTGATCCCTTTATTAGATTGCAAACAGAATTTAGCATACAGGTCACTTAACAAGCCCAAGGACTTTTTGCAACAAGCCTATATGCATTTACAGTTCACGGTATGATTGTTCTGCTACAATTGAAAGCAAAATTTTTCAATGCAACATGCTTCATTGTTTGTTTAAGATTGTGTAGTGATACAAGATAACTTATCATTGCCAAAGCATTAAATTGGAAAGTGGATTTACATTACTTATTTCTGAATAAAATCCAAAATGGCCGGCAGGTATAAGGCTTTGGAAGCTTAAATGAACTAATGGCAACTGTATTAGTTTTTGACCTGTCTGAGCTAGGACTGTCTGTATCACTTACTCTAGATGTGAATAGATAACCATACTCCACTAATCAACAAGCCTCCTAATACATTTAAACAATCTTGGTTAATTTAGATAGTTATATTATGAAGGATTGGTGGTAAAGGATGAGCTCATAACTTTAAGTCCACTGCTTTGTCACTGGGTGTGTGCATGTGACAGTACAGACCACAATAACAAAGGTTAATTCAGGGTTTAAGTGTACTCTAAAACGAAGCATGTGATAAACCAGAGTGTGCTCCTAACTTATATTAAACAATAAACATTTTAACTACATGTTTATAACTTTATTTTAATTATATATGTTTTAATGCTATTAACAGTGTGGGTACTACAGACTGCAGAAAAAGAAATTTTCCAGTGTTCAGCCTCCAGAATCTGATTATGTAATTACTGAAGGTCACTACTGGCATGCAAGGCTTACAGGTAGAAGATGGGGGAATACATTATATTACCTGGAACATGTTTAAGGCTGAATCATGAAATGAAAGGTTAAAAATAGCCTAAGTACATGCTCAAAAACACACAATGTAGATGAAAAATATTTCAAGGACATAAAAAATTATAGTGTGAGAAATGTTGCAAATATTGGGTGGGGAAAAGTAAAATTTCATAGGGGGCAATGAGACCTATTTATGACTTTTTTTTTTTTTTTTTACTGAACTGTTTTTGAGAGGAGGGATGGGGGGAAGTAACAAAAAACAGTATATCAGCATAATAAATATTTATGTTTTAGTATTTAACATTTAAAACAAATGTAGAATTTACTTACAGATAATTGAATTTGGTAGTTTTTACCTTCTTCTGCTCAACATACTAGAAGCATTTTCTGAATCTCAGTAAATGCAATCAGAAAACTGTTTTTATGAGTAATCTTGCAATATTTCTCCATTGAAAAGGTTTGCATTGATTTGGCTGTGACAGTTGAACTGATAGGACTGTTTGAGCCTAACATTGATAAGATCTTGAATGCATCTGAACCCTACATGTTTGATGTGCAAGAGAATTCAGAGAGTCTACAGGGCATAGTATAAGTCATAAGCTTACAGTGAACCAAACCTTTGCACGCTGTTTTTCCTTACTGATGGTGTGTATTTGACTTTGTTGATCACCATGCAGTGTCTTTTGCAGAATGTTAGAAAGAGGAGCATAAAGTGTAGACCCTGATTGACACGTTTACCTCGTGAACTGATCTGTATCTTCACTGGTTGCATATTTTTTTTTTCATTTGTTAAGCACATGGTGTGCAGAGGTTAGTATTCACAGCAGTGCAGCTTCTTTGAACTTTAGTTTATTTATATGCAAATTTTCCTTAAGACTTGAGGCTGAGTTGAGTTAGTTGTTTATTTATAAGGAAAAAAGAGTGTCAATGAGGTTAATGTTAGGATCTACAATCAACTGGTGACTGAAGTTGACCAAAGGTTGAGGAAAGAATTGACTTTGTATCGGATTCCAAAGAAGGGAAAAGACTGTCTGAGGTAAAAGGAAAATTGACAAAAAATGAAGCAATACAGAGCAGTATTTACTATCAATTGGTAAAATGGGAGAGACAGCAGAACATCGAGGAAATTCAGTGGTGATTTTGGGTTTTAATTGAAAAAATTAAATGCACCGCACATTCATGTCCCTTTTATATTGAAGAAGCAGCACAGTTGTGAATGTTTACTGTAGGGTTTTCTTGAAGTAGTATTCCATTCAGTGTCAGTCAGAGATCAGGTATCAGTCATGTTATCATTTACCCTTACCCTGAGGTCTGGTAAATCTTGCAGACCCAGACTTTTTATAAAAAAACAGTTATATTATTTTAGTTGCATTTTTTGCCACATTGAAAAAAGTTTTTGTTTTCGAATAAAGGCAATCATGGTTGCAGTTACAGTACTGTAAAAAATAGTTTTGTTTTATGTCCGAGTTGTCAGTTATGACTATGATGACAGGGTTGGGGTGGATGGTAGCCTGATTATCTGAATGATTTATTTGCCTTTGTTTTAGTGCATGCACCCAGTTCAGTCTCTCTGGTGACAAAAATTGATGTGATGTATATTTCTCACTTTTCTTGGCACTTTACTTGCTGTACCTTATTCCAGTAGAAGCTTCTACTTGTGTTGATTGGTCTGTAGAAAATGTCCAGTTGGGTAATTGTAAACATATATTTTTTATTATTATGTTTTGGACATTAAGATATATACCCTAACCCATTTACATGCTTGTAATGTTAAAAGAATTGGCTGGCTGCATGAACAAAGGCAAATCACACTGAGGGATGTAAGAACCGTGGCTAGCCACAACAAACTCCCAAGTATGAATATTTGCTTTAAATCTGTGCTGTATTTGCAGCCAACTGCCATGAATACCAAGAGGGGGAAGAAATGACCACCCAAACAACAACAATAATGACAGATCTAGGTAAGTCTGATGTGGTGAAGGTGTCAGACATGTTGGACACACATGCTCATGCATGTAACTCTTAGAATTAAAGTACCCTTATTTGCATGAGTAGATTGTTGCTTATAGAAGCATGGTTAAAATCATTTTGTTTGAAGGTTCTTTTATAGATGTAAAGGTCATTGGAATTTGCTGGATAAAAAACTGGCATAAACATTTTTCTGGATATCTTACATTTGAAGCCAGTTTTAAGTATATATGTAGTGATTCAGATGTGGTCACGATATTTCAAGGGATTCACCACACAAACCTTCAATGGCTCATCTGGTATCTACAGTTTATATTCCGCCAACATGTTTCTAGTAACACTCCTTAGTACGACTATGGAATGGAACAACTGATTTTCCATGAAAACTCATAAGTTGATGTACGTTAATGTCATCCATTGAAGCCAATGGTTCTCTTCTTTGGAGCTGTAGAGAAACTAGTCCTTTCAAAATCTGTATGTGGATGTGTCATCATGTGTGTATAGATAAGTGTCTGGTGCTGTTCTTTTTTAAAGACGACAAGATTTAGATCAATGCCTTCAGTGCTCTTGCTAGAAACTCAATTGACGAAATGGATGGGATGGGAATACTTAGATTACCTTAAGATGAGGTCATCATTTTGACCATATGTTGCTGATGCAGCAGTAGGAACAGCTTGTATTTGTTTTGTTGGATGTTCCCAGTTGGCAGATATATGAGTATAATGTAGGTTTTGCTAAATATTGGTCTGCCTATGTGAATAAGGCTCGATTCTTGTCCAGAAAGATATACAAACTACATTGGTTTTCATGGCAGAAAATGTTTATCAATCATTATCTGTATGGTTGTACTGTTAAGACGATATTAAAATTTAGTTGTAAATATAAGATCAGTGCTGTTCTTTTATGTCTTCTCTTTATTTCTGGACTTACATTTACTCATTTTCATATATTTTGTTCTTAGGCTGTTATTGGACTTAATATTGTTTTTCATATTTTTTGTTTCACTGATACTAGACTTGTGCTTATCCTTTTTGATATATTTTGCTGATCTATTAATTGTCTCACATGCCCATTTTCATATCTTTTGTTGTGCTGTTATCGGACTTATCCACCAATTTTCCTTTTCCTTGATCAGTATTTGCTTTGGTAAAACTAAAGCTGCTCTTTTGGGTGCATTTGTTTCTTATGAAATTGGAACCTTTTCCTGCAGTTTTTGCTATGTGATATAGTCACTAAGGGTTTTTTTTCTGGGGTTTTTATTGCTAAAAAACCTTAAGGAAGCGGATGCTCATTTATTATTTTTTCTTGTTGCAAAAATGTGACACAAGTTTTTATGGTTTTTGAGTGGTTGAATACAAATGTAACAATTGTAACAAACGTTTTCATTGGTTTTTTACTCGGTTAATTAGAGAAGATGTTTGTTTAGTTAGTAGTGACATACAAACATGTACATATAGTCCTAAGCTGTGATTTTATTGTTTCATTAAAGGAGCACTCGGAAAAAGCAAAAAAAAAACCCCACAAGACCAGAACATTAAATGGTTTTATTGGGATCTTGAATTTGTTTTTTTAAGAAACTCATGATGCATTCCCAACTCATCAGTTTTGCAAGGTGAAAAATTGTTCATGGACTTGTGGAATGTTAGTAGCTGTCAACGACTACAAGTAGCAAAAATATGTTTTTTTGTCTCCCATCATTTGCAAATAGGATATAAGTTGTAGAGGGGTGATGTATAAATCCAGAAGGAAGTGGATAGTGTGTGCTTTGTGACTTCAGCCGTTATCTAAGAAAATAACATTTATATGTCACAAGGGAGAAAACATAGCTCCATCAAAATTAAAATACAACAGAACTGAATATGGCACTGTGGGTTTTGTCTTCCTCATATCTTTTATATTGGAAATTTTGCATGAAAACAATTTCTTTAAATGTAAATGATTATCACAGTAATGATACAATATTGTAGGTATTGGCATAAATAATTAAATAAGGTGTAAATACATGTAGGACTATGCTTGACTTATTGGGGTTATTTGCTGGGGCAAAGTGCAATATTAGATGTAGACTTAACAATGTGATATGTGGTAACTTTCTGTTATTGCCGGAGATGGCCGAGTAGATACGATTGCGGCTTTTCTTATGGCTTCTCTCCCCACAAATGCCAACGTAGCAATTGGGTATAGTTGCAATACTGATCAATATTAGTATAATGTTGACATTTAAGTAGCCATCAATATGCTTGTCTTTTGCAATGAGTTTAATGTTCATAAAAAAATACTTTGTGGACATTTTTATTAAGCTTGGTTTTTTCCTCTGAGAATATTGAACAAGCACTGTTCAGTTACTTAATCACCGCACAAATGTTATTCAGTCAAACAGCTTTCCCTTATGTTTTGATTGAAATGGGCTAGTGCCACGCTGTAGTAGTTGAAATTATTCCAAACTTTCCACTGAGAAATGTTTTGAGCTATGATTCTTTGTTCAAGTCGCTACAACTTTGGTTTTTCTTTCATCAGTCTCCTAGTTTGACCTTGTGCTTACTATGTTCAAGGTTATTACTGATAAAGATACTTGCTGATGGAGGTGTGATATTTTATATTCTCTTTTTTCTTCCCCTTGTTATTTTGGTTTTCATAACAAGTGAAGACAAGGTCAAATTAAAGCACAGAGGATCGTGTATCATTGTCCCTGAAGCAGTGCAGATTTTCTTTGAAACATGTTTTAAGTTATCTACCTCAAACCTGACACATCTTTACCTTGCCTTTAATATAAAAGGCACAGATCTGTATGATGTTAATTGTGCACAGACAACCATAGATGAAATAGCTTTTAAAGGTGTGCATCCAATGTTTGATGTGTTGTTGAGATATAAATGCCCCAGATTGTATGATGCCTAAATGCCAGGGATGTGTAAGTGTAGAGAATGGGTGCTGCCAATTAAGTTGCTTATGAGAATCTATCATCATCTCGGCTTAATCTTATATCTGTCCAATATGCACTGACGATGAGTTGATTAGTGAAACAGTTTGGTGGATTCCACCCTGAGGGCTCATTATTAGGATAATGAGGGTATTGTGGTCATGAAATTGTTAATTTGATTCCTCAGAGTTAGTTGTGGGGAGAGATTTGGTATTATAACAGAGTTTAGGTAATATGTTGCAACACCTAGACTAACAAGGACTTCCCTTATTTAGGGGCATATTCACAAATACTCTCAAAGTGTTTTTTGACAGAAAATTTTGTGGTAAAAAATCACTTGTTGATTGATTCCGGCTCTTCTTTTTCTTCATCCATATATTAAAGACTGTAAAACATGGTTGTATTAACCCTTAGCCTGCTGAGTGGGACCATGATAGAATATGCAAACAGTTTGGATCCAGATTAGACTCTGAACAACTTTGCATCTAATCTGGATCCAAGCTATTTGACACTTTTTTCCAGTTTTGGGCATATCTGAGGAATTTTAAAATCCAAGCAGATGACAGTTTAAGCAGGCAAATACTGTTTTCAGCAGGCTAAGGGTTGAGGGTTAAATGTGAGAACTTAGCACTCTAAATTTTGATCAGTCCGTTTTTGAGATAACAATTTAGAAATTACTAACTCCAGTATTCAAATTTTTTAGAAACCAGACATTTATCTACAGGGTACGCAGCTCCAGTTTGCTTGATCTTTGTATCTTGTAATATCTGACTGTGGCATATATGCATAATTTTCTGGTTACAGTACTTAACCTTTAGCCTGCTGAGCAAATGTCGTCTGCTTAAACTGTCGTCTGCCTAGATTTTAAAATTCATCAGAATGGCCAAATATTTGAAAAACTATTGGCCGATTGTCAAACAGCTTGGATCCTGATTAGAAGCCGAGCTACTCGAAGTCCAATCTGGATCCAAGCTGTTTGAAAATTCTATCACGGTCGCTCTTAGCAGGCTAAAGGTTAATGTATATATACCAGTAGATATCTGTATAGATAATAGATCAAGTTCTGATAGAAGTAAGATAAAAGTATAGAGTATATATGGTATAAACCATACTTTATAATTGGACTGATGTTTGATATCAGCTTTGTGTTAACTTTAGTATACATATGGTAATGGAGTTTACTTAAATAGGAAGATATAAAATTGTGTCCTTATTCACCAAAATTATCTTTGTACTGAACACTAAACCTTAGTCACTTGTAGTCAGTCGTTTCACTGTCGTGTCAAATATTAACACTGAGTTTTTTGATGACTTGGCAAAATATGCATATGGGACTTATTGATTGGAACAAACCATGGGGTAGGTGTATTGATTTATTGCCATAATGTGAAGATTACTTGTTCAACAGAACAAGAAGTTTCAACATATATGGTAGACAAGAGATTTTTCATTTGTTAGAGGGTTTAAAACCTATAAAGTGACCTCGATCTTCCAGTAAACTGGTTTCGGGTATTCAGATAGCGCAGTTTTACAAGCGGTTGCATTTTATTAGGGCAAATATAGTTGGGTTCCTTGTGGGGGCTTGAATGTAAGAAGTAGACATTTGTCCTAACACAACGACATGAGAACATCCGCATCTGCACCAGCAAGAGAGATAAATAAAAATTTGTAAGAACTTGTTTCACAATCATTGTAAAAATAAAGTTTAAACTGTAATCTGTAACTACTTGTAATATCAAACTATCAAACCAAGAGGGGTGGGTGGGTGGGGAGTGAGGTTTTATGTAGTGGGAAAGATTGACCTTCAACCTTTGGTTCCTATAAATATAGTTGCAGGATTAGAGGAAGCAAGGCCAAGGCTGTACACTTACAGAGATTTGTTCTAGGATGACTGGCATAATGTAATAAAAAAACGGAAAGATATGAAAGTAGTATGTTAAATCTTTTGGCACAAAGTACTAACCAAAGGTTAGAAAAAAATAAAACTTTAGGAGTGGCTCATGATACTTAGAAGTTATGAGTGTTTAATATTGTTATGTCAAGGTGTATGTCATGTCAAGTCACATGACTATTGTGTATTGTAAACTCAAACTGTGCATATGCTTGAATTTTGACCAATTCTGTTATCCTTATCTAGGTTGGATATAATTACCTTGTACCATATTGAATAGGAAGATATTTATTTGTATAATGCTGTCTGTTCCGTGCCAGTGATAGTTACATGAATCCACCATCTTATTGGTTTACTTGGAGTTTCTTAGTGGATTACAAACTGGACATTCCCCTGCAGAAAGACCTGGGCATTATACATTAACATTATTCAATATTAATTTACATATATATTTAGTGTAGAAATGTTCTACCATTTTTGAGGGAAGATCTTGTATATTAAATGGTTTTTAAAGAAGAAAGTCAAGGCTGTAAGCATTTTAGTAGGTCTTTATAAAAATCTGACTCTTGTAAATGGCAAATGAAAAATCATGAAAATTTCAGGCTTGTGTTAACTGATTACATTACTTATTCACTGTTTTCAAACTTGGAAATGATGTTGGGTCTCCAAGGAGCCATAACTTTTACCACGCACTGACATGACAGGAATAGGCAAATACAGATCATTCTTGAGATTCATTGTTAGTGGTTGTTGTTTCTTGTGATGTTAACATTTCTGTCCTCTCTTTACATCATGAAACTGTTTGTTTGTTTGTTTGTTTTGGAATTTAACGTCGCTTTAACAGTATTTCAGTCATATCGTGACGTCCAGCTCATT
>JAULCC010598797.1:0-10427 GCA_032358795.1 Nuttallia obscurata
AGTAAAATGCAGGCCTGTAGCTACAATGTCAAGGTCACAAAGTCTGGCAGAAGTCAAAATTAGGTTGAAAATACCATCTTGTCACACTTTCATTATGACAAACAGTGCTATTACTCTTATGACAGGCATATGTTGCGAGAAGTGATCTCTGACCATCCTTACAAATGGTTCTTATAGAAAGGAATATGGACAAAATATGGGGAATCAAGTTGTTTTTAATTTACTCATATTTCTCAAAGAAAGAATCAAAGAAGAATATGGGGAAATAAGTTGTTTCTTTTAAGAAAAAGTTTCACACACAGAGAGATTCATTAATCTGGTAACCTATTTGTCTTCCTTTTCATCTAATTAACTAATAAAGATAAACAGGTAATTGTAACAGTATATCATATATGAAATAACACATCATTGGAACGGTTATGATAAAAGCAACACTAAAATTAACCTTTAGCCTGCTAAGGGCCACCTGATAGAATTTGCAAACAGCTTGGATCCAGATTAGATGCTGAGTAACTTGGTTTTTAATCAGGATCCATACTGTTTGACACTCGGCAATTTGTTTCTCCAAATTTTGGGCGATTCTGCTGAATTTTAAAATCTAGGCAGACGACAGTTTAAGCAGACGACATTTCTTCAGCACGCAAAGGGTTAAAAACAGGTCAATAGAAGTCTTGTAAAGTCTCAAAGGAGCATAATTATCCCTTTTTGAAATATACAAGCTGTTTGTAGTCAAGAGATAGTTGAACTATTGGGGTGAAATGTACTGTAATTTCATACATAGTTTTGCTATGTTGTGAATATAAACAGAGGTACTGTAAATTGGGATATTTTGGCGTCGAGATATTTTGGCCACTTTTACCCAAAAAGCTAGTGTTATATATTGGTCAGTCTAATTTTTGCCATTTGCCATTGACCTGGCGAAAATTCAAAAATCTACTTTATTTAAACAAGCCTGTAAAGTATCCACGAAACCACCGATATGCCGTTGTGATAGCTCGGATAAATTTAATTTTTGAATCACTGTAGAAACGTACCAAAATAAAATCAACATTCGCCGCAGTGTATCTGTCATATTCCTGATTTCATTTAAAAAAGTAATTTTATTTGATAAAGTCAATTAAAATAATCTCTTGAGTAAATAAAATCGTAGATATATAATACCGAAGACATACCTCGAAGGACACTTACACTCTCAGATTATTACATAAAAACATGCTATATTAATGGCAAATGTAACAGTGTGAAAACGGTTGTTTGTTTCACCAAAGACTTTTATTGGTGCATTTAATTTTTCGCCACTTGACAAATGTGGCCAAATAGGCCAATTATAAACCAAGGCCAAAATAACCCCATTTACGGTAATTGCTCCATAGAGCTTGGTGATTTTACTAAATGCCGATGTTAACACCTTTTTTTATATCTCCTTTTACTTGTGTATACAGGATGCTGATGGCTACCAATCAAACATCCTAAGCTCGGACATAGAGCAAGCATACATTGCCAATCCATATGGACAAATGAAGTTTGCAACACAAGGTCATGTATATATTTTGGACTTCTCAAGAATGGTTCAGTGTAATCTTGAATACAAGACGGAGCGAGAGGTTAGAAGGAGACCCAGATTTGTTGACACAGATGAAGTGCAGAAGAAAAGGAAGTATGTTTTTATTTAAAGTCAATCTCTTTGAATTAGATGTAATACTTTGCTTCAATGCTCTGAGCTTGCCTAGGATCATTAAATTACATTACATGTAAGGTTATTTCTATTTCATTAGCAAGGGGAGGTTGCAAATAAAATATCTAAAGACCAAATCTTATTTCAACTGGGCGGGGTGAAGAGGGGGAATATGTGTATGATTGTGAGTAGGAACAACAAACAATAAAACTTGAATATTATACTACATTGATAACAAATAGAATTTGAGCATTGTAGTAATTTGTTTATCTTCATATGTTATGTGTCCCCTTGGCTCCACGACCTAACATATTTAATTGATTGGTGCCCAACCGTTGAAAGAACATAGTAATCAGTGGGGGTGACGGAAAACAATGATGAAAATTTTTACTTATTTCGAATATCTGATGGTCTATCAGTCTGCAAATAGATGTGATATATAAATTTGATCACAAAACTTTCAATGATTTTGCATTTTGCTTGAAGCCAGAATTCTGTTTTTACCTATAAATATCTCTCAAGATTGGAGTATGCAGTTTACATGACAGTGCAATATACACTAAAAAAATGGTTTACATGTGTATTATTTCCTTCAGACAATCAAATCAACAAAGAAATAAGAACGAAGGGACTCCAAGTCGCAAGAGACAGAAGACACCTGCAGTTGTCATGGCTCCAGCTCCAGAACATTGGCGAATTGGTGGAGAAGAAGACATGCAAGACCACTACAGTCTAGTCGAGGTAACTGTGCATATCTGTCAAGCTGGGGTTTTTTTCCTGGGCAGAAAATTAATCCCACATGTGCCTCACTCCATCCAGTTGTATGAATGGGTACCCGTGAAGGTGTAATCCAACGTGCCTCAGCTGTAATTTGCACCATCAGTTAACAGCCAACTAACAACCTGATGACCGGGGCAAAATATGTAAAACACCTTTGAGCATATGTCCAATATGAAAAAGAGTGCTATTAAATGAAGTAAAAGAAAAGGGAAGAAGAGCTTATGCAATGGTGCATTGTTGGTTGTCCATGCATGCTTCCATACATAATGTAAATAACTGCTTAAATAACTGAACATGATAAAGACTTAAGTTTTGACTGTATCTCAATCAAACTTATACAATAGTTAGATTTCCTCTCAAGATGCAGTCATATCTGTTCAGGTATTACTGGAATTATGGCCTAGTATAGGTTTATCAAGCAGAATTCAGGATTAATTGCATTACCAAAATAGGTCAATATGGAGGACTAGATTGTTTAACCTTTAGCCTGCTAAGGGGGACTGTGATAGAATTTGTAAACAGCTTGGATCCAGATTAGAAGCCGAGTAACTTGGTGTCCAATCAGGAACCAAACTGTTTAACACTTGGACAATTGTTTCTCCAAGTACTGGGCCATTCCGATGAATTTGAAAATCTAGGCAGACGACAGTTTAATAAGCAGACAACATTGTTTCAGCAGGCTAAGGCTAACAAGTAATTAAATTTCCTTCTCTGAAAAATTATTATTATTATACCACATTTATATAGCACTTTTTTCAAAAACAAACAATCAAGAAGATAAATACAGTGCTTCTGATTATACCATTTCATGACATTATTTATTAAAGGACAAAATGAAATGTAGTTTCTTTTCATTGATCAACTAGATATCGGCAAGGTTACCTGGCACTAAGCGGGAGTACAAGGAGATTGAAAACTTATTCTGTGAGACACTTCCCAGCTCTGTTTCCATTACTTCTATAAAGAGGATCCAGAATGGGGACCTGTGGTGCAACTTTGTCAGGTAAATATATAGGGAAATTTACCATGGTCAAACTTTGTTTAATAAATTGATTGGGAATTTCACTTTGGGCCAACTTTGTTTAATAAATTGATAGGGAATTTCACTTTGGGCTAACTTTGTTTTTATAAATTGATAGGGAATTTCACTTTTGGCCAACTTTGTTTAATAAATTGATAGGGAATTTCACTTTGGGCCAACTTTGTTTAATAAATTGATAGGGAATTTCACTTTGGGCCAACTTTGTTTAATAAATTGATTGAGAATTTCACTTTTGGCCAACTTTGTTTAATAAATTGATTGGGAATTTCACTTTGGGCCAACTTTGTTTATTAGATTGATAGGAAATTTCACTTTGGGCCAACTTTGTTTAATAAATTGATTGGGAATTTCACTTTGGGCCAACTTTGTTTAAAAAATTGATTGGGAATTTCACATTGGACCAACTTTGTCTAATAAATTGATTGGGAATTTCACTTTTGGCCAACTTTGTTTAAAAAATTGATTGGGAATTTCACATTGAGCCAACCTTGCTAAATAAATTGGCCGAGAAAAAGAAAAGAAAAACAATATTCTGTTTACACATTAAAATAAAGATAGTTAAGATAAGGAACTTTTATGTATTTAAAATGTAGTCTGTTCCTTGATTTGTTCACCATTTCATCTATATTTAAATTTTGCCTCTGTGACTAGTTGGCGAGGTTGACAAGGCTATATTCAGAAGAGGGATTCAGTTTGTAAGATGTGATTAATTTTTGGCTTTTCTATCTGTAGTAAAAAAGCCAAGATGGAGAAGAAGAGTCAAAAACCTGTCAATGAAAAACGGTTATTTCATGGTACTCAAGGCCAATATGCTGAGGCAATTTGTAAACAGGGTTTTGATTTCCGACTTAATGGACAGTCAACAGGTATTTCCAGTGTATTATATCTTTTAAATGCCTTATTTTGAATTTGTAAGAAAGCAAATTTTAAAACAATTTTCTAATGATTTGAACCAATTGAATTTTTTTTAAGAATTTTGTATTTATATTTACAGGCGGTGCTTCCAGTGATACATTCACAAGTTAAGCCATGATACATATAAAAGTAAATCACACAGAAACAGTGCACTTTTCTTTAATCCCCCAATACAGACAAGCAGTAAACAAAGGTCTCTTAGAACCAATGGTTTATGGTATTTATCTGCTTGCTATGAGTTGCAGTTTTGCCTTGATTCCGGTTCAGAGGTCCAACTGCCTTGATAGTTAAATTGCATGTGGCCTGATAAATAATTCTTTTTACATCAAATTAATTTTTTGAAGACAGCCATGACTGTAGCAGAATGTCAAATTAATTGCTACAAAATATGTTGGGTTTCAAGCCAAACTGTCCATTTTCACTCCATTACATGACAAATGGTGGCAGTGATCATTCTCTAAATCCAGGGAGATATATTGTTAATTGGCCAGGCTTGATATGTTATTTTCATCCCATTTAGTATCTTTATCCCTTAATGCCATTTATACCAAGCATACATTGGATGTTCATATTGACACCCTTCACCACTGCCTTTTCAGTAACATAAAGAATCAAATATTTTAATAGATGTTTTCTTTTAGATTTTTAAATTTCCTCCAATGAAAGTTAGGAAAATGTTAAAAAGATGATCAAATGTAAATAAATTATAAATGTTTCTTTTACATCCTGTTAAATAGAAACAGAGTTTTCTGTTCATACTTCAGGTACGGCTTACGGTAAAGGGAGTTATTTTGCCACAACCGCCCAGTACTCCAACTGTTACACAGCTCCAGGGGAGCGAACAATGTTCATTGTGAAAGTTTTGGTGGGAGAAGGGGCGGGCCTGGGAGGGGTGGATGTCTAGGCGGGTTGAGGGGATGGCCAGGGATAGACTTGGACAATTAGCGCGGGAGGGGGGTCTTGGAAGGGGAGGGGTCTTTGCGGGACGTTTTGGAGAGGGAATGGCTTTTAGCGGGGAAAGAGGACAGGGCGGGGACCAAGGGGATGGGCCTTGAAGAGGGAGGAGTGGGTGGGATGTGTGGGGGAATTTAAGACTCCAACGTGAGTAGCCATGTAGGATAGTATTATCCCACCCGAGGTTCATAAATCTACTGAGGGACGAGGCCAAATTGTCTGATCCCCTGATTCTGTTTTGAAACAGAAAAAAATTCAAGAAATATCTACTTTGAACATTGAGGCAGACGACAATATATGAAGACAAAAATTATTTAGCGCCGAAAGGATTGAAAAAGTTGTTGTTGTTGGTGTATATATATCTCTTTCGAGTATTTTTTTCTTGTAACAAAATGGTCATTAAATCTATAATGGTAAATTATTGGCCAGATTCTGTTACCAGTACGAACATTAGCTGATAGAATTAACTATTTACTGTAAAGCGGTTAAATGTAACTGAAGTTGGAAAATAGATTAAAGCTAATAATTACGTTTTAATCGTAACTGACTCTAAATAAAGTTTCTTGTATCTTGTAAGTATGATTTTGCAGCTGCTGAGTCACAGTTTATAGTCAATGTAGGACATCAATTGCAAATGATGATCAAATCTAGTGGCTTCCGGTGTCATAAGAACTATACCTGCTCAAATTATATTTTGTTTCTAAGATCCGGAACCTCTGAATTGCTCTAAGGAAGTAATGCTAAAGTTTCCATTGATGACCACGGAAACACAACACGGCAGCCAGATATATCTGAAAATGAAAGAAGGGGAAGACTGGAGAGAAATCGAGAAGCCAGAAAAGGTAAAATATAGTCTTGTTTAAAAGGCTTACAGCCCATCTCATTGAAAAATGCAAATAAAAGAATGTTGCTAAGTGTGATGTTTGGTATCTGTTTTGTCAGGTTCTTTTGTTTCTTTTTTGTTATGTTTATTTTAACTATTGAAGCTTCGTTCTTCCTTCGCCATAAAATTATTTATATTTATAATAATTCAATATAAGACTTGATAAAAATACAGATTCTGAATTGCCTTCACACATCATCGTTCAGTTGAATGTCTTTACCAACTACCACAAATAATGAAATTATAATTTAAGAGAGTTTGGTTTAAGCAGATGAAATTCAAAATTTGACACCAAAAGCGTTATATTCATGAAGGGAAGTACGAATAATGGTCCTCAACTTAATTCCCTTTATGAAGTGTGTTAAGACTACTGTAGCAGAACTCCCAAAATTTATTTATGAAAGTATTTAGATGTACTGCTAGTTTACCCTAAAGGTTGATTTGTGTAGGGACTAAGGAACACTAGTACTAACCAGTCTCTTAAATTGTGCTATCTTTGTAGCACTGCCGAGAAGCACTGTAAACTGATTTATGGTGGGCCTTTTAACTATTAGCTGGTCCCTTTACTTGGTGTGACAACTACTGTATGAAGTTATCATGTAAGTTGATTTATAAAGGGGTTTACAAAAACGAATATAAAACAGACATGTGAAGGACTACGGTATTTAAAACCTCCAGATCTCGCTTGCATATTTTAAAGTATTTTGTCAATAAATATTTGCCTATCTATTTACATACCTACATTTCCTAACTTCTCCTATCATTTTAAACATGTGTATGGCTTCACAATTTATACCTGAAAAGATGAACTCATGTATGCTTTACTATGATACAAGGTTGAAGTTGAGGACCAAACGTTCATTGTCTTCAATACCACCAAGTGTGAGGCCTTCGTCGCCATTTCCTTCCACCCTAGCGACGCTCTTATGGTAGGTCAGGCAGGGGCCAACTATGTCAGCGAGGAAAACGGCAAGGTCGAGGTCATTGTGCCGCAAGACTGTTTTCTGACCGACGTTACTATAGGAATAAAGGTATCAAACGCACAGCCGTATCCGTGAATATTGATTTATGCTCAAATGAATCTGTTAAGTGATTCTGTTTATCAAAACTTATGCATTTTGACAATTACATTAGCAGTATACATTGTCTAAAACATATACATATGGTCATTACCAATTCAAATGACCATTACTAATTGGAAAAATTGGATCAGAAGAAAGAGACACGGGATGTGGCTAGGGGAGTACCAAACATATTTTAAAGTAGCCTAAGCTATAATTATTGTGCAAAATACGTTTAAAATCCTTGGTAAAATTTTGATGTGTGGCAGAGTTGTCTAGTGAAATAGTAAAAACACGTGACGCATATTAATACTTTTTCACTTTAATTAAACAGCTATAATTCTGGTAGTCAGCTATATATATGAACGTTAATGCTTCATTTAAATCTCAGAAAAAAATGTTTTTCCCAACTAGAATATCTTCTTTGGTGGACATGTTCTTGGGTGACTGGTACAGGTTGAATTTTATGATACCCTGTATATTTGATGATTTAAAAAGAAACAAAATACTATTGCAAACTTTTTCAATTAGAAACCGGTATGGCATATCTTATTCAGGGCCTATGTCACTGACATTCAGAAAGTATAGTAATTTAGATTTTTTATTTTACAAAGAATTAATTAAGTTCGGCTTTTGTTGCAGACTTCTTGAAATGAACATCAGATTTAAACTTTCTGTAAAGAATTGCCACACCACAAATTCAAAAGCATGTCTATGTACGGAACCCCTATGAACGCATCATTCGTGACCCTCCTGATACATCAGGCACTTGTTCTACCAAGGAAACGGACTTGAGAGCATTTTTATGTTTGAATTCCTATGTACGCCTCTCTAGTGACCTTCATTTTTTATATTTGAACCCCTATGTGCGCCTCTCTAGTGACCTTCATTTTCATGTTTGAACCCCTATGTGCGCCTCTCTAGTGACCTTCCTTTTTATGTTTGAACCCATATGTGCGCCTCTCTAGTGACCTTCATTTTTATGTTTGAACCCATTTGTGCGCCTCTATAGTGACCTTCATTTTTATGACTGAACCCCTATGTGCGCCTCTCTAGTGACCTTTATTTTTATGTTTGAACCCCTATGTGCGTCTCTCTTGTGACCTTCATTTTTATGTTTGAACCCCTATGTGCACCTCGCTAGTGACCTTCATTTTTATGTCTGAACCCCTATGTGCGCCTCTCTAGTGACCTTCCTTTTTATGTTTGAACCCCTATGTGCGCCTCTCTAGTGACCTTCATTTTTATGTTTGCACCCATATGTGCGCCTCTCTAGTGACTTTCATTTTTATGTTTGAATCCCTATGTCCGTCTCTCTTGTGAACTTCCTTTTTTTGTTTGAACCCCTATGTGTGCCTCGCTAGTGACATTCATTTTTATGTTTGAACCCGTTGTGCGCCTCTCTGGTGACCTTCATTAAATAACATATACTGCATGGTTCTGCCTAGCAAACGGACCTCGGTGTGTTTCTACATAGGTTTTCAGCATATGATGCAAAAATGAATAGTTTTAACTAAATAGAGTAATGAGATTTAGATCATTTATAAGTTACGCAAACAATCCAAATACTATTTTAATGCCATTCTACCCTGGTTTCGAATTGTGTAGGTGATCCCGTTTGTTATGGGTAGCGAAAAGACATTTATGGGCACAGTTGGTGGATCGTATGCCGTTGAAATTACACCGGAGACTGATGGGGCGGAGATGAAAAAGCACGTGACAGTCCAACTGCCAATCAAATCCGAGAATGATGATAAAGACACCGAGCTTGTAGTGGTCCGTTATAACGAGTCTTCTATTCAGGTAGTGTATGTCTAGCATGAGACATGTTTGATCTTGAACAACAAAACTTTGAAGTTTTAATTCCGTAACTGTATGCAGCTTTAAAGTAGCACAGTCATAGATGTGCAAAATAACGGGAAACAGGAAAAACAAAGAAAATGGAAAAATGACTAGTTTTTTTTTAAAGCTATTGCACTCCAAATATGGCGTACGATATTGAATGTCTGAAAACGGTTACAAATGTTGATATATATTCAGAAAACAGGATGCACTATGATTGAAAGTGATTATTGTGGTGATAATAACAAAAACACTAAAAATTACTAATTTCGCCTCTAAAACTTACCCCGTTAGTCACGATGTAGACGTTTTTTTAGCGTGGTTTCAGTGAGTTTATATGAAAAATTCACAATAATTGTAAAGAGTTTTATCCTGAAGCCTCGGGCATTCATGTTAGTTTTATATTTGCAAACTCTGGCAGATGTTTTGAAACTTCTTAAATTTTTAACCAAATTTGGAGTTTAGTCGCTTCAAGGCCTTATATTAAAAGAACTATAATGATACATAAACGTTTTCCTCTAGACCACTACAAATTATAGCGTTTTCAAGTAGCAACCCAAATTTTATTTGGCGTGCTGTATATGATGTTTTATCATATCATCGAGATTTAAATAGAAAAAAATGGCATTATATATAAAATCTACACTCATCATAGGTATCTAGAATAAACAAATGTAGAAATGTCCTTACGTAGCGGTAAAAATGGTTGAAAAAAAGAAAATTATAAAAAAGTGAGTTAGTAAATATCTTATCTTAGTGATCTATGTCTCAAATATATACTAAAGTATAAAACTTTTTTTCTGGTAGTGTTACTCGTAATTTGTTTATCTATCAATCAATTGTAAAAAGATGTTGTTGTTTTTTAAGCAGGGCATAAAATAATCAAAATTACAATTCAATCTTTCAATTTGATATATTTATACAGGAAACAGAACTTTGGTCTTTGAGTATAGTACAAATGCATATTTACGGACTAAAAGTATAAATAATAATCAGCCCAAAGGGCCTATAATTAAGTCACCTTAGAAAAACCATCATGAAAATACTCAGTGATATTTTTGCAGACAGTTTGAATCCTGAAAACATGCCGAGTAACTGGGCCTCTCGTCAGGATCCAAACTATTTGACTTCCTGGTCCTATTTTTAAACAGAAAAACAAGTAATATCCATTTTGAACATTGAGACAGACGGCAATATATGCGTAAGAAAATTATTTGGCGCCGAAAGGGTTAAGTTGTATAGAATAGATTATGTTATACAATTTAATCTAACCTT
>JAULCC010598908.1:0-10427 GCA_032358795.1 Nuttallia obscurata
CTTAGTTTTCTTTCATCATTTTAATTTAATCACCTTATTTCCATAACTGCAAGATTCCTCACATGTAATTGTTATAACAATCTGTAGATTTAGAAAACTGTGAAAGAGATGTACATTGACTGATCATTTATCATGGAGGCCTCTCTTACAAAAAAAAAAAAGCTTGTATCTTACAATCTTTTATGTAAGGATTAAGCTATATAGCTTGCAGGAGGGTCTGTGGTTCTATTTCCTCACTTAACCACATAAAGCTAGAAAATTACCAGATGGCCTGAAAATATTGGAGTGATTTAAAACTTCAAAGAAAATAAAAACAAAACTAACTGGTGCTGAAGAATTTAGTGAACTTTGTTACCTCCCTTCACATACCTTTTTTAAAATTTTCGTTCTTGTTTTCTGTTTTTTGTTTGTTTATTTCAGCTCGATGATGTTCAAAGACTGTAGAAACACTTTCAAGTCCATTTCCTGGATAAAACCAGTAATTGTGTCAAATGAAGGTCAAACATGAGACCCCTCTTCATGGACTCGAAACCGCAACCTCCTGAGCGCAAGGCAAAGTCAATATAGTTTTACAGTTCCCCTGATATAGCTTATACAAAAAGTAGTTTTCCTTTCAGCCTAGCTTTAAGAGCAATCTCCCTTTCGACCTAGCTTTTCGAGTAATCTCCCTTTCAACATAGATTTGTACAGTAATCTCCCTTTCAACATAGCTTTTACAGTAATCTCCCTTTCAACATAGATTTTACAGTAATCTCCTTTTCAACAGATGACAATATTGGCTTGCCACATATAGATTTACATTTGGCAGGCAGACACTGGATACAACATGCCTACAAATGCATCATGGGATATAAATAGCAAGGCAAAATGCAGCCTTTCTTTGGAAATGAGCAGTAGATCTAAAGCCATCTTCAAGCAAATTATCAAACTTGTTGTTTTTTTGTGTGTTCCATAGGCATTGTGGTATGACCGATGTAAATAAAGTTACTGATTTTTAGGGAATTTTGTTTCCTCATCTTCCATATATTTAAAAATCATCTCTTACAACAAGATGATTAAAACACATCAAGGTAATATTCTTTAACCCTTTCCTCCACAGGCTATTTTTAGACCATTACATCATATGCTATATTTAGATTATAAAGAAAAACACTTCGGACAAGGGAAAAAATCAAAATGTTATGAAAAAGTTCATTTGGCAAACAGAGTAGACCCTGATCAGGCATTTACTACAGGAGCAAAGGTATCAAACAGTGCTTATGTGGAGTAACAGGTTAATATTTGTAAACAATATGGAAAGAGACATTTGCATGAAAGTAGAAACTATATGTCATTAAACATCTTCTAATAACTGTTTCGTTCATTCTATGATGAAATGTTCAAACAGAAAACCAAGTTTGATAATAAGCTGAAGATATATAAAGGGAAGTAACTGATACATGCCATATCCAACTTTATTCACGTAGGAGTCATCTAGCGCGTCGGGATGACAGTGATCATCCTCTTCAATGCAGGGAACCAGCCGATCTGTAAAAGTGTGAAAATGGGAACCATGCAACCACTAAAGCTAACAAAATCACAACACAAGTTAAGAAGTTAAAAAGGACGAGAGATGTAGGAAGTGAAAATGAAAATGATCTTGATGGAGTTAAAATCAAGAAACTAGTAACATACTGTAAAATTACTTAAAACTTTTAAAAAACAATGTCTGGTTTCTATCAAAGTATATGGAAGGTTTGAAAACCAAAACAGTTTACATCAACAAAATGTTATCTACTTCTAGAAGTACTGAAAATGAAAAGCAAATTCAAACATTTTCATTGAGTTAATCATTGTCATTTTTATTTACAGCCATATACCCAATTTTCAAACATTTTGTCAGTATACATAAAAGTGCAATTTAATCCAATAACCATGTGCTGTTACATGATATGTGCTCTGAATAAAGCAATCAAAACTTGATATATATGGATCTTTGCTTGTCAAGTAAATAAGAGTTGTAGATTGCAGACTAAGAGGTATAGGTGTATATATATATATACATATATAGGTACAGAGGTATAGAATAAGTGTAAGGTCTTGACAAAATATTGATGAGGATCGAGCGTGATTAAGTTTATTGATACGAGATAAGGAAGCCACAAAGGAGTAAGCTGTCTCAAGAGTGATGTCAGTATTTGACCAGTCCAAATTTTTCAAATCAAATTTGATACACAGTTTCTTAGGTCAAAGTAGGTCAAAATATTATACAGGTAGAGCAAGATCAAAGTAGGTCAAATTTATATGTCTAGATTGTTCTAAGTAAGTCAAAATATTAAACAGATAGAGAAATGTCAAAAAAGGTCAAATTCATGCGACTACAGAGTTTGTTCTAGGTAGGTCAAAAAATTATACAGATAGAGAAGGTTCGAAGTAGGTCAAGTACATATGTCTACAGATTGTTCTAATAGGTCAAAATATTATACAGATAGAGAAAGGTCTAAGTAGGTAAAATTCATATGTCTACAGACTGTTCTAAGTAGGTCAAAATATTATACAGATAGAGAAAAGTAAAAAAAAGTCAAATTCATATGTCTACAGATTGTTCTAAGTAGGTCAAACTATTATACAGATAGAGAAAAGTCAAAGTAGGTCAGTTCATACAGCTGTGAATTATTCTAAGAAGGTCAATGTACACAGTTATAGACAAGTGAAAGTACTATAAAGGTACAGAGAAGCCAATGTATCTTGTAGGTGCAAAAAGGTCAGAGTAGGTCAAAATATTTTACAGTTACAGAAAGGTCAGAGTAAGTCAAAATATTAAACAAGTTACAAATAGGTCAAAGTAGGTCAAAGTATTATACAGGTATAAAAAGGTCAAACAATTATACAGGTAAAGATAGTCAAAGTAGGTCTTATTGTTATACAGGTACTGAAAGATCCCAGTATGTCAAATGAACATTGATATAAAAAGGTCAAAGAATTTCTTTAAAGAAGGAGGTGTATAAATTTGTCATATGGATATGGGCTTGTTTACAAAGAAGTGAAAGCATTAAGTGCAAGTTAGGAACAGATACTCCTGTCAATACCTTCCTATCTTGCTTCACACTGTTTAGAAATCACAGCACACTTGTTCCTACCATGAAAATGGTCAAATTGCTTTATCAATATCCCTTATCAACAACCATTCCCTATATTTCTTGACCTTTATTTGACCCCTTATTATTTGTCAGTCATGACCCCTAGAAATAGCACTACATTACTTTATCTACAATCACAGAATACCAGCACATTGTGACTGAGACAAACCTCTGATACAAAGCTCAGAAAAGTCAAGGCAAAAGTATTTACCCTGGCTTATGACTGAGAAAAACTAAGATTAAAATCATGACAGCAGGGGCAAAGATTTATGCAGCAAACATCAGTAAAACTCATTATGAAAGCTTAACATACTATTAATCTGCACACATTCAAATACATAACCACCACCCACTGAAGCCATTTCAACCAGTGTGCTTATAAACATAAGAAGCAGTGAACAATTATTGTATAACATGACACCCCCCCCCCCCTCACTACCCCTTCCATACACACACATACACCTCAACACATATAAACACCAACTTATTCACACACACACACAAACATATAAACACCGACGCATTCACACACACACAAACATATAAACAGCGACACATTCACACACACACACGCACACACATATTAACAGCGACACATTCACACACACACAAACATATAAACAGTGACACATTCACATACACACATATAAACACCGACACATTCACACACAAACACCACACACAAAACTGGGTTAAGCTGAGATTACAACTGGCACCAAGCAGATGAGAAAGTTGCAACATATGGCCATTACCACTGCAGTTTGTCTTAGCAGGTTAAAAGAGGGAATTGTTTTATGTGTATCTTAATAAGATGGGGAATGAAAAATAATACAATGTTTATGTGATTTACTGATAGTTTAAATCAAATTCATTTCAGCTAAAGAATGTTGAATCCCTATGGTTTAAAAAAATATTGCAAGTCTATTTCCTGGGTAGAACCAGTCTTTGGTTTCTAATATAAGTTGAGAAAAAATACCCTCCCTTCCTTCCATCACCACTTTAAAGCTCCAACCCCAAACTTCCTGTGCCCAAAAGGGGACACTGTATCCACTATACTGTTCTGTTGGATGTTTGTTTGCTTGGAATTTAACAGTATATCAGTCATATCGCGACGTCCAGCTCATTACAGGTGGAGGAAGACCCCAGGGGACCTCTGTACACTATTCAGGCACAGAATACACCCGAGTAGAACTACGGACCTACCGCAAGCCAGCTGGAAGGCATCCTCACTTGAAAAAATCCAAAGTGCCCAGACCTTGTTGGATGTACCCGGGCCTAAGGGTGCAGATATCTTATCACTGCCTAATGTCAGGAACAAGACTTTTACAACAATAAGCCTGTCATGTAGCTTGTATTGGCTTAATAAGATAATGCCTTGATAGATAAAAAAAAGGGATGGACAAGAAATTTCAGGTGTTAATTTGAAATGATTCCTAGAATAAACAGTTAAGCACCACTCCCATGGGGAGAGCTCAGTGTGATAATAAGGGGAGAAAACTGTCTTGAACTCACAACCAAATTCCATTGGATAACCAGCATGCACTGTTAAAATAAGAGACAAGAGTTATGGTTATTGAACTTTCAGAGCTGAATTAGTTATTAAACTGAATTATCTGAACATAGCACAGTATCAAACAAAGCAAATATGAAGGATCTGTATAATAGCAAAGTTAAAGATAAACAAATTTATACGGAAAAACAGGCCAAGTACAAATGATTAGAAAAACAAAAGTTAAATCAAATAACATATAAAGAAACAAAACATAATACCTAGTACTTTATGGAAATGAAAATTTTGACAGAACAGAAAAGTCAGTAAATAATAACAATTTCTGAATTTTGAATACTGTGACTAAAAATCTGGGTACATTTTAAAAAAAAAATGTTTTATATAGACTGGTCATGGGAATCCACTACTCCTGAGTCAACTAAAACTTGAATAGAGAGGGTATAATATTATGAAATGTGAACCAGTCTACAGATAAAATATTTTCAATTTAGACAAGACACTTGAAAAAGTATGGTGTAGATAAAACTTCAACAAAAAATTAGCTAAATTGTGGTAAAGAAATGAAATGTCAGCGACAGAACTTGAAATTTGCTTTTATGCAACAAAAACTTCAAATGCACTCAAAATGCAAGTAGGGCAATAGAGAGGCCTACACTTCACCAACTCATCTTGAGAAAGTGTTAGATGAGCTCAAAATTGCAATATTTCAAACCAGGATTATTTTTGGATAAATAATTACCATATGTACTCACACATAAGTCTAGCCTAGTCATAAGTCTACCTTAGCCATAAGTCTAGGTAAGATTTAACAGTATTGTTGATTTAAGATTTTTTCATTGATCCTCTTATAAGTATATATACTTAGCATTTCAGTTTTACTTAGGTCATATGTGGAGGGTATTTTTTGGTGTCACTCTATTTATTTATTTTTTTGTGATGGGGGGGTGGGGAAGGAAAAACTCGACTTATGGGTGAGTATAATCCTGTGAAGATGTACATCTGAATCATATAGACATGCAAGACTATGATAATTTTGAACCAAAATAACTCTGTTAAGTTTTTCGACAGGCTTGAATTCAAGTGCCATGACTTTCACAAGAACCAGTTGGCTATTTTGAAGCCTGAAGAATATGAAACGTGTTTGATGATGAAGATGCTTCACTCTACAACTTATACACAAAAAAAAAAAAAACTCCTCAAAGACGAAACTTGAAACTAACAAAAATCAACTGGGTTAAAAACTCATCAGACAATGTAAATGTAACCCAATACTTACTTGATGTATTTGCTATGTCTCCTGCGTTGACTCTCGGTGGCCCTTGGGTGGCATACTGCATTTGATACTGGGTGCGGGGATACACAGGTCTCATGGGTATCACGCCTGAATCCTCTGAAGGACTCGGGGCCCGATTGGAAGGAGTGTATCGCTGCATGAGGTGACCATTAGGGTAGGCAGCTGCTACGGTGGCCACAGCTGAAGAAAAATAGCAGTATTTTCTAAATTGAATTACCAATGAATGTTTCTAGAATGCAAAAATGATTCCAGGGATTTTCCCGGACTACATGGGACTGGTGTCACATACTCCTAGCAATTGCAGCAATTGAAAAGTTTTAAATAAAACAATTACATAACTTTACATAGCAGTATTTTTTAGTTTAATTTCCAATGAATGTTTCTAGAATGCAAAAATAATTCCAGGGAATTTTCCCTTAATACATTGACAGGTGTCACATGCCCCAAGCAATTGCAGCAATTGAAAAGTTTTAAATAAAACAATCTCACAATTATAGGTTAATTTAAAGGTCTCATGTCTCTCATGAAAATCTAAAAAGTTCCATGCCTCTCTGAAAATAAATAGTAATTGAAACTGTTACACACGATTTGAATATTTTCTAAGACCCATGACATTGTTATAAGTATCAGTTCTAATTCTTTCTTACGTTCTCTATTAAGGGCCTGTTGGTCTACAGGAATTTTCAGCGGCTTAGGTCTGATGACATTTCGTTGTTGCTGTTGTTGTAGCTGTTGTTGCTGCTGCTGCTGAAGAATTTGCTGTTGGTTCAGTTGATGGTAGCTAGGAGGTAGAAGTCTCTCTTCTGCTTCACTGCCTGATTGGTAGATTTCAGCTGAAATGGATCAGTGAGAATATATTCAAGCCTTGGCGTCAAGGTAATAAGCAATCTCATTAAAATCAGACCTATACCAATTTGTTGTATGATCTGACAACAAACTATTGTAATACACCTTAAGCTGGTTTTCCAATCAGCAAATCAAATTGTTACTTACACAATAGTGAAAGTAGAAGTCAATCAGATAATTTGCAAGTTTTTTGATTGAGTTACAATGAAAGCTGATGAATGCAGTTTGTAAGGACTGTTTACATAGGTTTACCAAACATTTTTGATTGGTTTACCAAAATTATCTAAATATATCGAAAAGGGAAAATCAGATGTCACTGAAGGTGACCTTCCACCATATGGTGTCAGATCATACCACAAAATGGTATAGATCTGATTTTAATGAGATTGGGTAACAAGATGCCAAAGATTTTGAGGGACTGTGCAGGACTGCTGTATCTTCTTTTCAGTTTCACTTAGAGGATCAGATAGGAGGCGTTTTTGAGTATCTCCTCAACAGAAAAAGAGTAAATACTCAAAAGGAAAGAAAGTTTAATGAATCTTAAATAAAACTGATGAGACCCAAGTACATTTGAATCCTACAAGTATCTACAAATGCTATTGTGTAAAATAAATAACCTCAAAGTTACACTGTAAAAAAGGAAAATAAGCATTTCCTGTATAAATGAGAAAATTGTGATAAGTATGATGTTTTAAAATGTGAATAGATAGCCGATTAACCTTAATTCTTATATACTTTTCCATGAATTATAGGAATTTCTCAGTGAATTATAACCTTATAATCTACAGAAGAAATTTTGCTTTCCATAAGATAGCCCTGTGCCTCCCGTTAAGATACCGGGTTTCAAACAGTGATGACATCATAATCTAACATCGAAAACTTGACATCGTTTTGTGCAAATTTATGTTCAGTACCTTCAGATCTGGCACTAAATTACCTTTGAAAATCTTTAAAAGCATATAAGAAATAGAATAACTGTAATTTTTCAGTGAAAAATACAATTATCCTTTTTCAATTCATCTGTATTTCTTCTTAAAACAAGAAAATTTCATTAACTAAATCAGCTATAAAAGGGAGATAATTCAGTATCAGATCATTAACCCATGTATTACCTACCTTGGTTATTTGTGTGTATACTACTGCTATCATGCGAATTCCTCCTTAGTGTTGAGGCAACAGAGATGGACGACTCCGCCCTTTCATCTTTCCCGAGATGTTTCAGCTCTAAATGATCATGATCAATCCATAGGTCAGGGGGCTGACCTTCTCCCCTTGCTGGGCCATACCCTTTTGGCAGTTTGCCCTTCTGAGGAGACCCCTTGTACATACTTGCCCTGAAAAGGTCATTAAATAAAAAATCTCATACTCAAAACATTATATTACTTTCAAATAAAAGTCTAAGCAAGCTAATGTTTACTGTTTATACATTACTGACTCTAAATAAAGTTTCTTGTATCATGTATCTAAAACAAACTGACTTCTCTGCCCCAAATGGCAAATAATAAGATTAATCATTATTATGATATTCATTTATGAATTAATAAATGTTGGATGTAGACAAAGACAATATCAAACTTGTGTAAGAAAACTTACATTCGCCTATTACGCTCTGCCATATCCCTTCTTCTGCACAAGAATATGGTTACTACGGCAACAACAATACAGAAAGTAGTCCCAACAACACAGGCTACAATTATGATCATGACGTTTTGGGGTAAACCATTTTCCTCCTCAGTATCTTCTTTCTGCTCCTCTTGAAAATCAGGGTAATAATCCGGGTAATCTGCATTATAAATAACAATTGAAGAAAAACACATACATCATCAGGAACAATTTTTTCCAACTTATGTAATGTAAATTTGTTTTTCTCCAAAATTCCTTTCTAGCATATATATTATTGGCTCCATGCAAAAGCTAAAACTTATACTCATCATCATGAACCTCCCTTCCAAATATGAGGACTGTAGGTTAAACGATGGATGAGCTATAGATCAGAAACCATTTGGATAATTACAGTAGTGAACGACCTTGACCTTTCAACTACTGACCTCAAAAGATATAGGGGTCATCTACTTATCATTATGTCTGACTTTGTTTATATTCATACATACAAAATAACCTCAACAAGTATTACAAAGATGTTTTAAACCATAAGAGCATTCCTCATGTTTTTTCTTCTTCTTGCCTTTTCCTTACATATTGGTTAACTATCATCTCTGTTAAATCATTTTTATAATGACAGTTAATTACTTTTGTCTCCCTAAAATCATTTTCAAAATGACATTTAGTTACGTTATTTTACATTTACATTTTAATGACATCATTATAGATGGAACAATTTACAATATGAACAGATGATAAATGTACCATGATTGTCCTATAATCGCTCACCTGAAAACCCCTGTTTACAAAATTAGTAACCCCTAGTTTTTTTGTGTTTTTTTAAACACATTTTAATAGCACCCTTTTCATATGGAACATACGTTCAAAGGTGCTTTACATATCATCTCTTTCTAACTTACATATTGTGCCCCGATCATCAGGTTGTAAGTCGGCCGTTAACATTTGGCGCAAATTGCAGCCATGGCACATTGGTTTACACCTACACAGGTACCCATTTATACACCTGGGTGGAGTGAGGCACATGTGGGATTAATTTTCTGCCCAGAAAAATCCTACGGCTCGGGTGGGATTCGAACCCAGGACCCTTCGATCCTGAGTCCTGCATCTTACCACTAGACCACCGTCCCCACACTTTTGAACAGTCTTAATCAAAAAGCTGTGTATGATGTAACACACACAATATCTAAGTTCTGGTGTGTATGGTTTCAGATATGACGATGTTTTAAGTCTGTCCTATATAAGTCAATGTAAAATAAAACATTTGTGGGGCGGGGCCAAATCTGACTCTAAGGGTAAACAGCGGACAAATTCGGTAGAAAATCTATATATGATGTAACACACAAAATATCTAAGCTCTAGCATGTATGGTTTAAGTTTTCACAACTTAAATCTAGGTAAAACAGGACCCCCTCCCCCCCCGGGAAACTGCCATGATGGTTACATAGGACTGCACAGTATCAGACTGTGTACCGGAGCATATGGTAGGATATAGATGCCTTGGACTGTGTCCCAGATGGTTAGTTAGAATCATGACGCATTAGACTGTGTCCAAGACAATAATGAAGATTAATGAAGCAGTAGACTGTGTCCCAAAATGTAATGTAAGATCATGAAGCACATGATCGTTTTCCATACCATATAGAAGATTAATGAATTATTAGACTGTGTTCCAGATTATAAAGTGAAGTTATAACATCATTAGACTGTGTCCCAGAATGTAATGTAAGATCAAGGACTGTGTCCCAGAATGTAATGTAAGATCAAGGAGTACACAATCCTGTCCCATAACACATGATAGATAAATGAATCATTAGGCTGTGTCCCATACCATATGGTACATAAATGAATCATTAGACTGTGTACCATACCATATGGTACATAAATGAATCATTAGGCTGTGTCCCATACCATATGGTACATAAATGAATCATTAGACTGTGTCCCATACCATATGTCCCAGACTGAAAGGTATGGGCAGTTTTTCTCTAACAAACATACCTATTCCATCCACAGTCACTGTGCCACCTGGTTTATA
>JAULCC010599019.1:0-10426 GCA_032358795.1 Nuttallia obscurata
AATGCCCCCCCCCTGCAAAAATAAATAAATAAATAAATAAATAAAAAAAAAATAATTAAAAAATAAATAAATAAATAAATAAAATAAAAAATAAGAATAAAAATTAACAGACTGACTAAAAGAGAGCAATGACATAGTTCATTATAAGAAATATAACCTAAATGTTCAGTCAGCATGTCAAAAGGTATTTGTTTCAAAAGAACGTAGGTATGATTGTTCAAACGGTAACTACTGTTGACTAGGGTTATACATACTTGGAAGCTCAAATAAAGAGTAAAACTTTGTTCATCAGGCGATGATCAAAAGAATAATAACTACATATTTATGACATTCTATCTTAGTCGAATTAACTATTAATCAGCTCGCACCTTAAGGACATGTAATCTTAATGGTACGTGCAACAAGAGTGCATTCTAGTCGAGCTGACGTCTCAGATTTATAGTGTTGTCTACACTTAAGTCATTTAAAGCCAATAAAATAGTTCGGAGAATCCCTAGGATTAAGCTCAGACTATTATTGAAGAGATAAGACCTTATCTTGGGGACCAATTTTGCACTTATCTCCGATTTAAGCCTTTAAATTGAAAACTGAACTGCTTGTGCATCATAAAGTATAATACTCTTTCATGACATTTCAGTTATTCAAGTTCTCTCACTGAAACAAAAGAAAAGAATGTTTGGAACGGATCCTAACGTGTGTGAACATATTAGTCCAAGCGCTATGGCTTAATACGCGTACATATACTGTACTATTTATATAATAATAAAATACGGGTTAAAAGTAAATCAGTTTTTTTCTGCAAGGCCATAAAAATGTAAGTGTGTTCAGGGTTGAAGAGTCCTATTGTACAGAATATTGATCACTTCATACACGTATTTAAAGCCGTGAACTTATAGCACTTTATCCATAACAAAACTCACAAAATGCTTTACTGGAATATGTGTTTCGGGAAAATCTCACCATAGGCTAAATTAAAAACACGTGGACCTTTGGTATAGGTGTGGTGATTTTAGAATTAACTTACAGAATACAGTGATTCTTATCTGACTTCACGAGAATATATCCACGCCATATATAGCCATAAGCCTGCAAATGACCATTTCAAAAGATTTTTTTTATCTTACAACGAGCCATTTAGACCACTGTTATGAAATCGTATTTGTCTACCTTATTTTCGTTTTCTTTGACGAGCTGCGAGATCAGTGTTCAAAATAACATATTTTTACCACGTTTCTATCGCTTCTCAATATTTGTCTTTCTTCGTAGCTGTCTTTGTTTCTATTCATGATGTATGTTTCTTTCTTTGTCTATCTTAGATTACAAACACAGTACAAAACAGAGTCAACTGACGGTTTCCAAATAGATTTTTCAAGATCGACCACACTCTTTGTGACGTTACAGAAAGACATTTTAACAAAACATGCAACCTCTCAATCAATATCAATAGCGAGTCAAGCATTTCTGAGTTTTGTCATTTAGTTCATGTAAATACAATACCTAGTATTAGCCGTCTAAGCGTTAGTGCCTCTATTGAAACAGATCAAAGTCAAACATTTCAACATTTGAAGTTAGAGATACACCTTATTACAGGTTCGGTTATGAATAATATATATTAATGTATGTGTACAAAACATTATTGACCGCCATTAGTCTACGAGTACACTTAAACGGCTTACCCTGAGCATCACCCTATTTATAATCTAACTCAACTTTATTTAAACCTATATGATCATAATATGCTCATTTACTTATAGACTTAATGGAAATATGACCAAGACAACAGCAACACTGTAGCGGACAAGCTGACCACGTGACCCCATCCCCTATAGACTGGATTGTTAAAGAGCCAAAGACTTCTATTTGAAGAGTTCTGTATCCCTTTCCAACTCTCATTCGGACGTTCATTAGCCCTAGATGACAGAAAGTGAGGTAAATTAACAAAAAACTGTATCCAACTCGTTTCAACAACCGAAAGACGGTATAGAAGAGATGGGATTATATGGTTAAATATATGATGTATAGAAAACAGTGTTTTAGAATGCAGTATTTGACTTTTATCTTAACTTAATGTAGATGCAATAATGGTAAAAAACTAAACTAAAGATCTCACTTCATTACTACATTCGGACAGGAAGTGTTCGTATAGGACAAGTCCTGTTTGGTTCCAAAAAGTGCATCTAGCTCATGTGGCGTAAGGATAGTCAGTTTCCTTTAGGCCTGCGAATTTGACTTGATACACACTCGCCCCGGCCGGGAATCGAACCGGGGTCGCATTGGTGCTAAGCGGACGCGTTACCACTATCCAGACACCCATGAAACGGACAACACTGAGTAATAGTATTGCTAAAATCCCTCGCCCACCAGTCTGCAGGTCGGAAGTCCGGGCCTTTTAGATCTACCACAGCTTCCTTGTTTTGTCCTTGTGGTAGAGTCTTTACTATGTTAATTTGTGTATCACCGCTGTTGTAAGTGGGAAAGTTGTCCGTTACCTGCGGAGATGTTCACAGTACTGTTTAAGATACTGACTCGTTGTAAGGTTTTGAGAAGTAAGGCTCGATATATCGACGGGCTTGATATGAGTGAAATGTTATCAAAAGAGGTACAAATAATAACACTTATAACGTCCTTACAAAAGCTAAATTCGAGCGCTCTATACTTTAAACAGGTCTTGTTGACGTAAGTTTGTGATACATTTTTAATTTTTGAAAAAAATATATATTCATCTGAACATCATACACTGCTTTGGCTTTTATATATTCTGCGTGAAAATGCAATTAAACTTTGAAGTTTAAACCGTATCAATCCCTTTTTAAGTCACCACCGGAGGATACTCAGTTTCAGGAAAAGCATGCTATTGAACGTATGTAGGAGAACATTTGTTATCTGATCGACACATACGGCTGTCGGGAATGTTGATTGCCAGGCACTTGTGAATCACCAATAACAATAAAGCGAAATTAAATTTCCGCATTTGTACTTATCATGAACATTCGAAGAGTATTAAGGGGTGTTACGTGCACGTCATGAAATGATTATTAATAGACATCTCATATCAAAGTAATTGCTTAGTTCGAGACTGGTCCTTGAAAAGAGCGGCTTACACTTTATCACAAGTATCAGAGGGCTTTAAAGACGCAGTCCAGGACATAAAGCAGGTAAAATAGATTACCGTATTCGCCCTTATAAGAACATATGGAAATTGTAAAAATGTGCACTTTATGTGTACAGAAAACAACAAATTTTCTCTCTAGTATGTATGCTAGATATTCAAGATAAAAATTCAGAGCTGTTATATCTACTGATATCTTTCGATAGATTCTATATTCAATTACACAATATTCATTTGCTACAATATACTTGCCGGTGGACTTTTTGTGTGTCTAATATGACAAGTTTGACAAGTTTATTTGTTCAAAATCCATTAGACAACTAGTTTATGAGGAAAACAAGTTCACGTGTATAGAACTGACAAAAACTGTTGAAAACAAAAACAATAGAATACATTAAACTTAACAGTAGAATCGCCAACAATATCAACAGAACTACAATATATATATTTATAGATCAGTCGACTCTCTGAGCTGCATATTTCACATTCATCCAAGACCCAGATTCGGCGACAGCGCCAAGCTACCAGTGTTGACCATGAACATAGAACGTGCAATCCACATACTTAAATAAAGTGTTTCAAGCACGCTTATATATCATGGCCACCGACGAATAACATTTTTAAGGCTTTGAATATTTGCATACGAACAACGTATATACACTATGTGACTACCTTTTTGGCTTATATATTCACATATGTTATGCAAATATTACACTTATCTAATCTGGAAGTTACAGGATCATTATTATGATGCAAGAATTGATAGATAGATTACTTTCGTAAGACTTAAAGGGAGATAATTCAATTCAAACTGTAACTTTTCCACAGACTCAAAGGTGTTTCTATAAGCCATCTGTTGTCAATATAATCGAGCTAAAATGAACCAGTAAAAGCTCATCTTATTCAATTAAAGTCATACCCCACTGGCATGGTTGTATTGTTATTCTTCTGTTAATTTTATTTTCCCGTTAACACTGATATCAATGTTCAATATTTCTTTATCAGGCATAGCATTTTATTTTCCCGTTAACACTGATATCAATGTTCAATATTTCTTTATCAGGCATAACATTTTACATGTTTGATATCAGCGGCAGTGTAGTTTTAGAAAGAGAAACTTTATTATGTTTTATAGCATAAAACGCACTACCTAAGTTAGCATTTCTTTCGTGAAATGATCAACTAATATGAGGGTTGTTCAACAAGGCATGGTGGATGCACAGCTTCACGAGGGTTTGGAAAGCTTTTTTGTCAATGTCATTTGTTCTGAAACTTTAAAATAGCTAAACTAATCTCTGTACATCACCAAACCTCCCCACACGTGTAAGGTACATTGAGACGTATGTCTCGCCAAAGAACCAAAGTTGAATGTCGAGAGTAAGAAATGGAGCATAGCCTACTTCAAGAAATAATTCGAGGGGATTTATTTTTCTTTTGGTATTCTTTTAGTAATTTCGTTGATTTTTCATGCAACTCTACACGCAATACTTGTTGTTTTACTTATCAGCAATTTCAGACTTTTTAGGTAGTGTTTAATGTTTATGGATGGAACTAGTGCGTTTACGTTTTTTTCTGGCATGTAGACGCCCATTTTCAATTCCTATTTACTACAAACATATTTATCTTTATACATCGATGCAGTTTGTTATCTTGCCTTTATCTGCTGAGCATGCATAGCTATTGAAATATTGCATGCTAATTAGTTATAAGACTGCTTAAAATGCCTGAAACGTTGTAATTTGTATTGAAATATACAAGGATGTTCTTGTTTTTGTTGCCCAACAGGATTACGTTATTAAACGTTTGAAGTGAAAATACAAATATTTGATATTGCATGGATAGTTCTGCCGTTTGTTCATTGTATTTAATGTCTGCATGGAGACTGTTTCTTCAACGCAGGGGGTAAATCCTACCTCATCAGGCCAAGATAACACAGATTACTGTAAGCCCACTCTAGGCTGTACATTATGTACACCAGTCTGTGATACAATAGCCAACAAAGGACTTCATTAATTCAGCAAAAATCTGTACAGACAAACAGTTTTTTTTTTACAGCCCAACACTTTTTTCAGGTATATTAATCGCATAAAATTTTTGTTAACCTTTAATTATTGCTTTTCGGAGTTAAACACACTTGATACTACTTGATCTCATTATCAATCATTTCATTATCATCAACGTCATTAATATCATCACATAAACAGAGTTGAAGTCATTAAAAGAGACACAGTGTTGCAGATATATATACGCGAAAACTTTCAGTGCATTGATGTTTTTTAAATGGCATGCATTGCCATGTGGCAGTAACACTGTCAATTTAACTTCTACCCAAAATTCAGGACAATTTTATAGCAGTAACAGTGTCAGTTTAACTTCCACCCAAATTTCGGGACAGTTCTATAGCCCGTGCTCTTTAATTACTCTCTAATACAAATGTTATGCACGTGCATTTTGGAGTTGATATGGTTTAATTCAAATATAAGAACCCTATAGTAATTGTAAATGCCAGCCAACGAAGTGCGCTTTTATCTCGTATTTACTTTCAAAGATTTGACGTGTTTAGGTATGTATAAGAAAAAAATAAACCTAAAGAAAATCTTTGAAACTAACCTGAAAAACGCTTCTAGTATGGTTGTCCCTTTTATCGTAAGAGGTTCTACTTTTACAAAACTGCGAAAATTAAATATCTCACAATCAATTTAAACATATGTCGTGTCTTACCTTGCCACTATGTCAATTTATCTGAAGTTGAACAAATAGAAACTATATGAGAACTTCATGCAGATCTAATATTGCTTTTTTATTTGTTGAATTAATGACGTATTACTCGAAATAATAAAAATACCAGACGTGCCAACTGGGATAGTACAAACAGACACATCTGTACAGAAAGCAGTGTATTCGATGAACTTTTTAGATGTTAAAAATAGCAATATGTCTGTTCCATATAAGATTATATCCAATGGACATGTCACCTGCATCAATGAGCAACAGAAAAAGAGTTCAGTTTAAGTTTACCATTTAGGGCAATTACAATGACCATCTTTGAAAGATATATACATTGTACCCAAGAGGTTGCGAGTTTGAACCCCGAAGGAAGCCGAAGCCTTTCTTGTGATGTACACCAAGTAAACGGATTCAGAGATAGTTTTCTTTCGACATGACCGAGTTCAAATAAATAAATTTAAACTATAAACTTAAGACTTTTATACAAATACTTAAGACTTATTTACAAACAGTAATTACAAAGAGGGAATTTTGTAATCTCAGCCTATTGTGGTGTTTAGTTTGATGGAAATAACTGTGTCCCATCTTTGATGCATTATAATTTGATAATGATTTATTAACCCTTTGCCTGCTATGCGCGACTGTGATAACATTTGCAAATAGCTTGGATCTAGATTAGACGCCGAGTTAATCGGGACCCAAGCTGTTTGACAATCGGCCAACTGTTTCTCCAAATATTGGGCGATTCTAATGAATTTTAAAATTGAGGCAGACGACAGTTTAAGCAGACGACATTTTTTTCAGTAGGCTAAGGGTTAAGTGCTCCTTCGATACAATACCATTGAATTAGACAGATCTGACAATAAATTGCATTGTAAATGTAGTTTCTTCGTGATTGTAAATTAAATAGAGCTACAAAGATAAATATAACAGAGTTAAACTGATTTCTTTTGGGCGTTTACAGGTCAAGAGAATAGCAGTGTTATCACTACACTTATATTGTGGTGCTCTTTCTGAGCTATATTTCATTTTGGTGATTTACTTAGTAAACGCAAGTAAACCTCATCAGAGGTAACACCCTTTTGAAAAACATAAAATATGGTTGTTGCTATTGTAGTTTTTATGGTTTTTTTTTCATTTTTTAATGGGATGAATCTCACACTTCAGACTTTTTGACGACCTCTCCAGCATATTGAGATGGAGGACGACCCCTAGGGGCAATAACTGTGTAGACCATACCGCAAAGTAAATCTTTGTAAGGCAAACTAAAGTTAAACCCTTAGCCTGCCGAAAAAAATGTCGTCTGTTTAAACTGTCGTCTGCCTAGACTTTACAATTCATCAGAATCGCCCAATATTTGAAGATACAATTGATCGAGTGTCAAACAGCTTGGATCCGGATTAGACGCCGAGTTACTCGGCTCTAATCTGGATCTAAGCTGTTTGCAAATTCTATCACGGTCGCCCTTAGCAGGCTAAAGGTTAAGCAGCTTTATTTGTATTTTTTCTAGTTTTGTTTTTTCTAGCATTTCCGAGTTATTTCCCAAACAATTGTCCCAAAGCAGCGAACGATACTCCAAAACTTGACACATGTACTTGATAAATAAATTTGATTGAGTTAATTGCGGTTCTACTAAAGACACATTTAAGTCATCTCACCATTTATGTTGCTTAAAGAGAAGCAAACGTTGGAGTTTTTATCTTTCAAAGTGTCATTTATTTTGCACAGAATTTATTTTTTTTCTTCTCACACATACTTAATTGCACGTGTGACAATTAGTTTCCCATTTTGAACGTATCCCTACACAAATTCTCCGGTCCAACCCACCAAACAATAAAGCGATCCCATACAATACGGACCAGGTCAACGTAATGTGATTTCATGAGAAGTGTCATCATACTTTATTGTCGTTTGGTAAAGAGAACCATTGCCTTTTACGACATGAAAAGAACATCAGATGATAATTGGTTTCAAATCAATTATACAGTGCCATGAATAATTTTGCATTGAAAATATCAACAACAATGCAAAACTGGCTTCTATTTATCAGAATCGACTCTTTGTTGAAATTGGTTATTGAAAAATTTGAAACCCGCTGTGCTGTATGTCTATCGACATTTAATAGTGTTTTACTTACATATACTCATATTTGAAACAAACCTGCAGATGCACGACGGGAAATTTGGTATCCTTATTGAAGGAGAACTTGGGACGATATCGATCTGTATATAGATGGCTGCGCTGGGAATACAGTCATTCAATCTACGAAGGGTGAGTTCGACCGGGGTGTTGATTGATATACCCGTATATCTTAACGAATATATGCTATATGGGGAAACAACTTGTAATCATATGGAACTTTATTTGTGGTTTTAAATTGAAATTAAACAACAAAAGTGTAGATGAAATTGAAAGAAAACAACAAGCGTGTTCCACTGCATATGGACATTCACTGATGTTTATATAATATCAATGATATAATTTTGACATCCCCTAATAGACTTACTGTCGTTATTGGAGCATTTGAATTGGCATGTCTATGCGTTCTGTTTTGAAAATATATGTAGTTTATACCAGCTTTAACAGAAGAAAACGGTCAAACTCATGTATGAGCACATTAAGTGCGATGTCGGTAAGCACGGTACTTACTTCAGTTTAATTCAATTCATACGAACCAATAGCGCGCAGTAATTTATCGGGGGTATCCGTCAATGACTAAAATGACGGTATCTAACCTGCATATTACAATGTCTTACTGACACGTATAGACGACATAGGTTTATTTCAATCTCCAGGTTAGCTGAACTTCACTACAAAGGTGTTTTGGCAACGTACCTACACATGCATGATAATAACTTCATAAAAACTGTAGTAATATCTCAAACACAGCACGTATGACAACTACGGGGAGTCAGACCGGGTGATATGCTCATAAAACCGTTCATTTTTCAGTCGAGGCGTCCCAGCTCCCTGGTCAAAATCAAAGGCATATTTTTGTCATAGTGACGGTGTAGCAGATTGTCTGCCAGTGTACATTTATACATTTGCATATTTTATGCACGACCGTGACATACGTGATATTTACGGCACGGCAATATCTTCACGCTTATGTGATTAATATAACTAATGTGATGTTGAAATTGTCAATTGACCGATATGAGTTTTAAAAAGTTAATCTAAAAATAAAAGTCTATCTTACAACCTCCAACAAGGGTGTCTCAGATGTTGTTCAGTCCCGTCTTTATACATTGTTACCTAGTTCTGTCAAATAATTCACCGGGATCAATAGAGAAATTAAGCTGCAAAATTAAATATCAGCTTAATGTTTTATATTAACACAATGTACACGGCTTGTTTTTCATCCCAGGCCAAGCTCTGGCTATGCTATTTATCTTGACGTTACTAACCCTCTTTAACAAAATATGTTTGACTGATTAAAGATGTTTTTCTTTAATGTATATCAACAGGTGCACTATTCCCATCCTTTTAAATGTAAGCAAACCCATTAATAACTTAAGCCATAAAAAGTTAAGCATACATGTTACTATATTTTCTTTGTGTTACGTCGAACAAGGAAGCGGTATTGTACGAAAGGAATGTTTGCATTTCATTAAATTCAAATAAATTTGAAACACTAGAATATAAAAAAAAAACGACATGTCAAAACCTTGTGCAATCGAATGTGTAATATTCCGCGACAGAAGATATAGACGTTCACTTCACTTTACCAATAAACAACTTGAGTAATCTGCTGATATTAATAGTTCCCCCATTAGGTACTGAGCAGAAGTAAAACTAAATTAGCTGACAAGTTTGATAAGAAAGATAGTACTTTGTGCATTGCAACAGCTTTACATGCAAGACGGTCTTACACTACTCAACGCCATGCTATGTATCATAACTGATTTAACGTTGATTAAGTAATTTTAAAAAATACAGTATCATCTTTCGAAAGTACAATTCACTGCAAAATGTTTCTGAAAAGTTGAACATTAGCTATTTATTAAAATAGCTGAATGTGAGTTACATGTTAGTATGTTGCACAGCTGGTATCTGTCAAATGTCTGAACCAAAAACTGTTTGTTGAAAATCTTAACACGTAGTGGTGTATTGGATATGGTGTCCGCCTTGCGCTCAAGAAGTGTGCGGGTTCGAACCTCAAAAGAGGCTTTTCTCTTTTCTTTCGTCATTAACACAGCTGTGTGTTGAAAAAGCTGAACGCCTGCCCTTTGTTAACCATCGGTGTAGACTGGTTCAGCAGCACAGCCATATTCAAATGATTAAGATCTATCCTGAATAATACTGATTTAAGTAATCTCCTGTCATTCGTTGTTTGAGTGACAGGCTGCTTTAGTCTCAATTGTAGTTGTTGTTATACTAGTCTGTATACTAATGCATCTGCAATAAACAATCAAGCATGCAATCGTCTGTCAAGTTATTGATAAACGCAGTTGACGTTTAGTTTACACAGATCAAGTGTTCCAAATCGATATTATCGAATACTGACAAGATTTAGAAAGGGGCCTCCGTGGCCGAGTGGTTATAGTCGTTGACTTGCAATCTCTCAGCCCCTCACCGCTGTGGGTTCGA
>JAULCC010599130.1:0-10425 GCA_032358795.1 Nuttallia obscurata
GGGATTCGAACCCACAGCGGTGAGGGGCTGAGAGATTGCAAGTCAACGAGTATAACCACTCGGCCACGGAGGCCCCTCTTTAAATGTTATCGTTCAAAGACGAATGTAGAATAGATTATTGCATCCATTAAATGTTCAAAATCTGTTATTTAGTAATGAAAACATATCAGACGAACAAAACGAGTGAGTGAGTGAGTGAAATGGGGTTTTACGGCATGTCAGCACGCAAAAGCTATATTGCGCTGAACAAAACTAATATTTATTCTTGGAAGTTCAAAAGTATATTAAATCATCTAAAAGGTCCATACATTATTTTTTAATCTTCATTTTTATGTATTTCAACTTCGTATTAATACTGATGTCGATCAAATTCACGGGAAGCGATCGGAAGTGTAAAGCATGTTGGGGGTTGACGGGATCTGTGAGACACATTGGATGCAGTTATTTAAATATTTCTATTTTTGTTTTCGTTTTGTTATTAATATGTCTGATTTATAGCATGTGATTGTTCATTGATCTTCTCGAGACTTTTGTTTTCTTTCTATATTAGGTATTCGTCATTGTTCAAACCGTTTTATTTATACCTTAATCTGTTGCCATGGAAAGGAATGAAACTAATGTTGTTATAACTTGTAGTTCAATCCATTTGCAATTGTTCAATTTATATAATATGTTTTAAAAATGTCTGTGTATATCGAACATTGGCAATAATATATTATTAACTTGAAAAGTCTTGCTTGATGTTAACAGTAGCAAATTCAGAGTCATTTTATCTTTTCAAAAGACGAAAACTAACACAATATTTTTTAACGACGTCATGCAAAAAAATCAACAGATCTAGTTTTCGGATAGTCCCGTTATAACTCGGAAACTTCCGACCTTTCCACACTAACAGAGTCGAAACAGTCACGTTCACGTAATCAACAGATTTAACACTGTTGGATTATACGGTCGGTAATCTCACCATCGATAATCCGCTGTTCCCTTCCACTCACCCCGAGGGAACGTGTACTCAGCCGTCTGAATTCACATTAAATAAAGTTAAAAGATGTAAGATTATGGCTGACAGCTCTTTTTCCTCGATCCTATCGGATAATTCATGTAAGAATCTGCTGTTAGTCTGGCAAGAGCATCGATTGGAACAGTCATCTTCAGCTGACACCATGAATTATACTTGTTTATGTGCCACAGGTTTCCCTGCTGCAAACTGGGTTCATTTACCTTTTGAAAGCAGTTAAAGGAAAATAAAACAAAAGCATTATAGTTAAAATTCTTAAAACTAATGTCAGGAAATCAACACATAATTTAGTTTCATTTCGAACATGCAATACATATGCATATCTTTGTAACTAACACCCTTCACGCCTTATCAATAAAGAGGTGCACGTTGAAATTAAAACTGTCGTCGGCGAATTTTAGAAAGCACAATCGCTTTAGAGAAAGTTTGCTCAGCTGACCAGATACCTAATATAACAACAAACTAAGTTATGAAAACCATTTTTCCTGGCTGGCTGTATGTATTTGTCATCAACATAAAAACCTGGCCAATTTGCAAGGTTTATTCCTGTGGCTTTCACACAAAAGACGTACTGCTAGTTATTTTACAAACACAAATTAATTTTTAGTTTTTAGAAAGGTTAGTAAGTTACTTACTCACAACGACCTTAATCCAAATCATGAGTACATATTTCTCAAAGCTTTAACTGAAAAACGCACCATACACAATTGTTGACTTTTTTAACATCAATACTACTTTATTATAAATATCCGAATTTCATCACGCCAGTGAAGAACGATGAAATCAGAACAAATAGAGCTTGATCAGAAAGATTTGTTAATCCAAGTGCAACACATCTAGGACAATATTGATCATGTGAATAATTATGTTCATTCATTTAAATCGCATTAGAATATACTTTGATAACAATTTAGGTGCTGGTGCAAGTCTGTTTTCAACACTGAATGAAAACTTTCGTTAAAAGGTAAATAATGACTTGTTTATTACCATTAATCAATAATCAACACAATTCATTTTTTTACTCACGCATAAATGTTATGATAACGTCATGCACACACTTTTCAAGTGAAAGCTAACTGGTGATACACCAACCATTCCAAAAACATGTCTTCTTAAGGTTTAAACGGACAACATATTTACCGGGAAATAGACGTCAAGTACGAAAAGCATTTTGTAAATGCCAGACGCAGAAAATAAAAAACAATATGCTCCCACGGCCAAATTATCCCGAAAAGAGCAAGCTAAACGAAACTAAAAGAACGGAGAAGACCTACGGCTACACCGACAAAAACGCCAAGAGAAAGAGAAAATGTACAGAATTTACCATTTGAAAATATGAAAAAAGTAGGACAGAGGCATTGTGTCCTCTGAAACTGATAGTTATCATGCAAAACAGACAAATTGGACCCAGAAAGAGAATAAGCAAGGCACTCGCAAAGAATTCCACTGAGCTTAAAAAATAAAAGGAAAGTTTGAATTGCTGCAAATAAAATACAAACGACATGTGTGCATCATCCATAGATTAAAGAAGTAAGCTAGTAATCAGAGAAATGATAAAAGAGATGTCTTGCCATCAGCCAAGTCTGGAACAGAACTAATTACTAAAAAACCATACGTATAACGTCATGTAGACTTAGAAATATCTCAATATTAGTTTTAGAATGGAAAACGACTAGTATTCAGAAACAAGGTTTAAAATGTTTTTAATCCATTCCAAGTTAAATATGTTTTATTCTGATTATAATGTATGACATGTTTTCTATGTGTTTGTGAGAACCATATTCGTTAATACTCTAAGTTAAACTTCTCATAGGCGAGCCTATATGGACACATATAATGAACTTATCACATATGTTTTCGGTTTCGCTTATGTCTATAGATACGTTTAAGGTCTGCAAACTGTCACTTTGCCATTTTTGTTTTATCTCTATCTCTATCATTTTGAAAGGATGTTTGCAATCTGATGAATCTTACTTTATTCATTGAATAGTTCTGTTTTATAAGAGATTTGAGCATATCCGTAATTCCCGCAAACACTGTGAAGGAAGAAACGGAAGAAAACAATGGAGACAGAAAATAAGAAGCAGAGAATACAGTTTATTAAAGATATACTTGGTAGAAAGTAAAAATGACTTTAAAAAAAAAGAAAGAAAGAAAAGGTGAGAAAAAGATAGCGATAGTAAACAAGAGAGCGAGATGAGAAGATAGAGAAGGAAGGGACACGAAAAAGAAAACAAAACAATATACATAAGAGAGAAAGAGAATGAGAGAGAATACGACAGAAAGATTTATACTCACAGAACATTTTGCAGAGTATCATGGTTGTTTTATGACAGTTTTGTTGGAAGCATGGCGGGTGTTGAAGATATCTGAAAAGATATTATAGAAAGTATAGTTATGTTAACTAAAACTGTGCTCCTGCGATCAGAATGCTTCCTTCAGGTTTGTGAGAAGGATTTCTAAATTAACAACATAAGCATCTACCTATCAAAACCTATTTGTCACTTTTTTCGTTCTCTGCGGGTGGTACGTTCCTTTTTTACGAATCTCACTTGTTTCTGGCATTCACTTCCGACAAGCTCAAATTTTTATTTGTTTGCTTTCCTATTGAATATCTTCCCGTATAGATCTCCAAGACTGATTGTCTGGTTCCTTGCTGACTTGTTAGAGTTTGGAGAAGTAATCCAGTCGGCAAAGCTCTGATGATATCAATAGCGGAATGATGTTCAATACAACAGCAGAGCTCTGACGATATCAATAGCGGAATGGTGTTCAATACAACAGCACGCTGCCGCAATTTACAGTAAGTTTATATCATTAGGGTTTAGTGATAAATGTCGTGTCCTTTAAACCAGCTGCCCAGTGCTCTGTTATTTAGAGGTTGGTTTTAACGTGTCTTAGTCTCTTTAGAAGAAATGTTCATATTTATTACGTCGCTCACCCGATTCGGTATCCTAGTATATAAATAAATAACGACCTGGAAGTAACAGGACTTTGTCTCATTTCATATATAGGTTGGAATCAAATAGCCATACCGTCATTATAATAAAATAATTCATAGTTAAGGCTGTGAATTGTGCAGGTATCGAACAGCCCATGCTGCGTTTCAGTTTAGAGCTTTCTGTTTTACAGTTATTTGATTTATATAAACCCTGTTGCTTACACAAACACTTTCTAGTCCGGTATATGAACATAACTAGTTCGTAGTGTCTTATAAAGGTCACGAGAAGACCCCTAGCCCTCTGACCTCGAAGTAGCAGCTGCCGGGCGCAAGACGGATATAGTATTTATACTGTGCCACAGAACAAGAGTTTGACTAATTTAATAAATCCATGGAAGATTGAAGAAGCTACATATTTAACTCGTTGCACACAGTCCAACCATTTAGTAAAATGTCTAATATAGACAAACTATATTTAAGAAATTTAGAATACAACAGAAGGCATTTTGGCACGAAAAGTTTTAAACTTCGAACCAGTAGCACAGAGTATTTTCCGATTTTTAAATTCTAATTCATTTTACTGTGTTTGTATTTAACGATAGTTTCACATTCTATTTCATTCTTACATTATTTTCTCAAGTACCCGCTGATCGATAGTTGTGTAATAAGATAAATGTCATTCAGTTTTGACACGTAAAACTGGGTAAAAGCTGCAATATTTCAAGATTTTAACACGCTTTTGTAGCCAAGGTTACAAAGGAAACTTCATCGGTTGATTCCCGTGCACTAACCCACAAGTTTAGGTTTCACATGCACAATGATGCACATGCATCTGCAAAGAGAGTGATTCCGTCTCGTACACTTGAAACCAAACGCCGTCTGGTAGACAAGCAATCGGAGGTACGCAATTAGCGGTTGAACCACGTTCCGACACTTCGTCGACGAGAATATCTCTATAGTCATTCCCCCCTTCAAAAGTTTTGATGGTTTTATTGAAGTCTGGGATCTTATCCGATTTTCTCCGCAAGTCATCTCCCGAAAGAGTAGGTATCTTTCCTTGATCTTTTCATATCTTTTTTTTCTTGTTATAAGGCCAATCAGATCTCGGATCTATAGACTATCCCACACAACTGCGTTTTCATTGAGAAAACACACTAGATACTCACTATTTAGTTATTATCTGATTCCTCCTCGAAAATAGATCACCATTTATTATTTTTATTTGTAAATTTATAATAAGAAGGTATAATTTTCGCGATCAAACAATACTTCCTTGGCTGTAACAGATCACTTACACAATCGATCACTATCTCCAAAGTACTCAGGAGGGTTCAGGAGCGTTGCCTCTTTTACCACCAAATATACGAAAACATACTTCAAAATGAAAGTTTCGATTATACCTGAAAGTTGAAAATTCTTTAATATCATAACATGCAACACGACTTCGTTTAAGCAAAAGGTCTTTCTTGTGTTAGGCTTTGGAATTATAGCTGCACAAATATCTAAGTTTTCTTTGCACTCGGTGAAATTAGATGATCTCGTACAAGAACAAAAATACTTTTTTTTTATCTCTTTTTTGTGTCATTTTAAGGTCGGAGTTGGGGGGGGGTGGAGAGAGAGAAGCTCTGGTGAATTATTAAAATGCCACTAGCAGTAAAAGTTCGCCGAGAAATAAAATGTCTCTCTTTGACTGACATATTTTTTAATCCCATGAAAAGCATGACGTGCATTTCAACATTCATTTGCACTGCTCTTGTCAAAAGCTTTTCTGAGTTTTTATAAATATGTGCGGTTTGGTAAATAGTAGAGAACCGTTCGTTAAGGTCATAATAAAACTCAAAAAAAATTCAGGTCGCGTTATTTAGTTCCATTGTGCATAATCATGAATCAAAAATATCATTGAACATGTGAATTGTATTAGATTATATTTGATCGATTGATTCTAATCGATATATTTTTTAAATTTAAACTTATCGATAGATCAATGTGTTTATTTCTAATTTGACTATTTTAAAGGTAACGGCTATTGTTTACACGGCGAATGCGTTTCGTGATTCCCCGTGATATGAATAAATCAAAATCTGAGGTAGATATATAGGTTATGTATAGAACATGAGAGCGATGTTAAATTTCTAAATAAAAAAAATAAAAAAAGCACATGAGTCACAAAATGTCGACGTCAAGAGGATCTGAAATAATCCCGGTTGATATCGGCAGCATTCAAAATATCAACAATGATATGCTGACAAACCCTCAAATTTAAGTTTGTTTTTGCATTTCTCGGATTTGTAATTGTATAGAAAACATTGTTAAACATTCGATTTTGCGATAGACACTGATCATTCTTCTTTTACCTAACAGCGTATACATAATCAACAGTGACATTTTTAATAGATCGTATATGATAATCACAGATGTCCATTTTGTTGCTCTTTTTAATGCAATCTCATGTTCATCCGTTTGACTTCGACAGAATTGATTCTTGGGTTATCTTAACGAAAATGGTTTACCCAAAAACAACATTTCCCTTCTGATATGCAGCTAATGCCTTACTAACCTTGTCATAATGTTACCATGGTTTTCATAGAGCAGATCCTCAGTGCGGGTCAATGAAAGGTTCTTATCAGATTTTGTGACATATATTATGCAACCAAAATTTGGAATTCATCGATAGCTGTGTTTAAATAGGCATATGGGGTTTTGACATTATATGTGCTTTATGTTATACGAAAGTTCAAAGTTTTAGAGATAAAAGCTGAAGTTTTACATAACACACAACAGAGAGAGAGAGAGAGAGAGAGAGAGAGAGAATTATATAGGAAACATTAGGTTTGTTGTACATTTTATATATTTATTCAATATCTGGTCAGTTCCTACATGTATTCAGGTTTTAGCATTATTTGGATATTTTATACATTTCTTATCTCGATATCAGATATTTCACTATTTAACAAGTCCTAGTTTCATTTATGTATTCATCTGTCGGAGGCAAAATAATAAATGGCAAAATAATAAGTCACTTGAATTTATGCCGACGATGTAGTATTCATGATGGGAACTTTACATTTACTGGCTATTTTATCGAGATGGTGCAGCACTAATGGCATGACAGTGAACATAGATCAAAGCAAAAAGATGCAATTCAGAAACCCAACCAAACATAAAACACTTTTTAAGTTCCTGTGTAGTGATAACAAAATAGAATGCGTTGAAAAATGTTGTTGCCTTGTGTTGCTGCTAAACTTTTGATTACAAAGTCACTGCAAAATACGTCGCCCAGTCAGCAACACGAGCCCTCGGACTAATAGTGATGAAACGCAAAGCCCTGGTAGGCCTGCCATTTGAGGTTTTCAGTAAACTAAAACAACGTTGTTTATGGAGACATTGGCTGGACTCAACCGTAGTGAAAAGTGATTATAACGCACTGGATAAGATTAACTTATATAGATAATGATTGACTCAACAGTTTTGTATTTATAGCGATATCTGATCATAGGAAGTGTTGGTCGTGTATTGTTATAAACAGATGATTATGATTTAAAAACAAATGCAACAGTGTTTAATCAGCATAAATGACAATATCGTATAACTACAAATGCAAGTATAACAATCCTTTTGGTGGAAACAAATTGTGATTTTAAAGAACTTTTAAACACCTTTATAAGAAAACTACGTTAAATGTATCTATTTCCGTCAAATCTAGCAGTGCGTTTGCTGAACTCAGATGAGGAGTGGCATCGTTAATGTTGAAACTGGGTGTTATCAATCATTTCCAATAAACCAAAGAAACTGTTTTGCTGTCAAAACGCGGTAAAGATAAATGCCATGTTTTATTAAAATGCCCTTTGAATGATAACTTACGGCATGGATTGATGTAAAAAGTGCAATATGTTAAAACTGATTTTTGTTCTTCATCTGATAAAGAAAAGCTTCCATCCCTACTTTCAGCTGAGAACATTGTTAAACGCAGTGCGAAACTTTGTCAGAAAATAAAAAAATCAACCTCAGGCGTCACTATTTGTATAATTAGCAAGACATATTTTAAATGTTCTTATACCATTTTATGAGTATAAGATGTTAAACATGTGTACCATCTGTCTAAATAACTGATTTTCAAAGCATTTTAGCAAGTTTCCTTATGCTAGTACCATCTGTTTTTATAACTAATTTCAATATTATCATATATTTATAATGTTTAATTTGAATAGCCTATAAATGCAGTTTGAAACTAGATATAATATATCTTCATTTGATTTATTTTGTAACTATATTTTGAGTGCATCAAATTTATGATACTTTGACAGGCCTCATTGCAATTGCTTCAAGCTTGGTGACATTGAGGACCGATATCAAAGTCGGTCATTACTGAAATTGTAAAATTGTTTAAATTTTGGAGGTGTACCGGATGGTTATATAATTAATTATTTCATCAGATACTGACGGTTTTGATGGGTTGGCTTTTAATAAAGTATTAAATTGTTCTTGATTATGATGTTTAGAAATGTTTTTTGAGAATTCGGTTTCCATTCAGTAGACTGACAAAATGCATATTTCTTTTATTTTCGGGATTCGTTTAGTGGTGTACACTTAATGTTGTACATCAGTAGTTTATGACCGTCAGATACATGTAACAGGGGGTCGGTCTATATTACACCAAAATGTTTAATGTATATGAAATGTAGTCAATCACTCTTAATTTAAACTCTAAATTAATTTTTCTACATTTTAATCTGGCTGAATACTGTCATTCGAAATGAACAAATAGTAATTTTTACAAACATAAATTAAGACTTAACCGTTTGGATTTTTTCAAGTGTTTTGTTGTTACATTCTAGACAATGGCTCATTCTAGTTTTCTAAGATAATAGTTCTATTAAAAAAGAGATAGTACCTCCTATCTTATTAAGCAGTTACGCTAAAACATATCAGGCGTGTCGCCTTTAAGTGTGACGTATGTACGTCAACTGAACTGATAAACGCCTACAATTCATATACGTCCGACTTCACTGATTTACCCTCGAAAGATTGATATGACGATTGCATGGTGAAAAATGACGCGTTTTAAGAATATTTTTTGTTTTGTTTTAGAAAATTCTAAAAATTTCATAAGGGAAAGAAAAACATTCTTCAATCAGCGGTGTATTTACAGTAAGTTGTGTTGCACTGAACCTGAAAATTTTAATTGTGATGTCATAAACACTAGACCTCAAACCATTATTGGAAAGAATGCCATTTCAGACTCGATTTAACCTCATTTATTAAAGTCTTTTTAACAACCAACCATTTTATGTTATTTTTTGTATCTGCTCTTTTTCTTCCAATATTCTAACTTCTAGTTGATTTTTGAAGCGCACGAAGACTTTTTCACCGTGGTTCGTATTCTTCAGTGCATGTGTTTTTATCTCTAGATCAATATTTTACCTACTTTTATCTATGTTGTGAAAACTCTCAGCTGTCCAGCTCATATTTGTTTTCACATCCGGTTGCACTTATCTCATCAATGTTTACTGCCTCGTTCTGAGTTTCAGTTGTTTTTCTTAACGGTATCATTAATCGCAAAACACAATAAACTTTTGTAATCCTGCGCAAACAAGAAATAGAGCAAAGATCAAAGCCAGATATAGACTCATTGTTTTATGCTCGCCCCCTGTCGTCATATCAGATCTGCTACGAATCGACCTTTAAACAGAAGCCGAATCACAGCTTGTTAATTTTGTTTGAGTGCATGTTTCTTGTTTTATCTTGCTGCTACCTGTTCCTATTTCAGCTAAAATATATAGATATTGTTTTTATCCTGAAATTTGTAAATACATGTACGAGTGTAGTTTTCACATGCAAACTGCACCTAATCAAACGTAACATACCATCTATGATCATGAACGTAATTCAATCGCTATGACTTTCAGTTTGAGTCATACATTTATGTCTTTCTAATGCGGAAAGTGTCTTATTCATTACATGAGTAAATCCAATGTTGGCGTTTAGTGTGTCTACGTTATATAAACTTATCTAATAACTCATCCCCCAACAGTCTGATTAATCCTGGCATGCATACAGTTTTTAATTAAGACATTTCACCTGGCAATTTCAGTTATGTGATTCCAAGAAGTGAAACTCAGTCAAACAAACTGTATAACTGAATTATGACTCCCAATGTATAAAAACATATTTGGTGCTTGGACGAAAAAGGTTAGTGAAATGGAATCAAGTGTTTTTGTACAAAGAGCTTTTTAAACTGCACAAGTGTGGTCTGTATTCAGTGTTTTGATATAATCCTTCTTCTGAATCTATTCATCAACTAAGCAATCGACAATAAATGACGCTTTAAACATTTGAAAAATTATTTCATTTCCGACGCCGTCATCTGGTTTTATCACAGTGCCACTGACATATCCCGGTACAACCAAACTACGTCCACTTTACCACACTTCCGGTTTTAGGTTTTTTATTAAGAAACATATATCTT
>JAULCC010599241.1:0-10425 GCA_032358795.1 Nuttallia obscurata
CCTCTGTTCAGAAGATGTTTCGACCATTTTGAAAGCAATGATTTTCAGTAGTGTTCAGCAGTGCATGATGAAAAACCTTCGCGCGACTTTCACGAGGATCACGTGCACCGCACAACTGATCACCACTCAACCGGAAACTGATTAAAGTAACTGTATGCCATAAGTCGTGAAAATTATCAACGTGTTCTTGAAAACGATAGGCACGTGTTCTTCGGACTTAAAAAAATTACCCTCGAATAAGATAAAAAACGTATTTATCGTCGGCCAAGCAGTTCTTTCGATCGAACATACATCAAGTCTTTAGTTTTAATGTTCAGAACAAACATTAGAAAATGTAACGCTAATTGCAATATGTAACTCTTACAATAAATACAAACCCGTTTTCCGTTTAAATTATTATCAGAAGATCGCGTACTTTAGACAGATTGCGTTAAAGTAGTTAAAGTGCATTGTCGAATAAAGACTGAAACTTGAACATCCGGGTCACTCCATTAAAGTATATTTTGCGTGTACAGACTTTACCATCACTTCAGTTTTTATAACGAACATTGCCTTGTCATATTTACCTTTATTCGTAGAAAATAAGCAAACCAGGATCTATCATATATCTTAGTACAACCTGTTTCTAAATTAATATAACGTCCTAGTCCAAACCTTGAACTAATCTCGTGATATTTAGAGGCTAACGTATGAGTGTTCATGATTTATTAAAAGAAAAAGTCTTTTGAAAACCACTGAAAAATGAAGCGGTAAGTGTTTACCTTTAAAATGCACATTTTGTGATACGACTTGTTTTACAGGCATACGACTATAGTCATTTACTGAAAGTTTTACACAGCTATTCACGCTCGCGCTTTAGATTATGTTAAACTTATAATGATTAAGTATGGAAGACATAGTGTACGAATAAATGTCAATAAAGCTCATTATCTTTATTTTCTGTTGTGGTTCAGTTTTATCTAATCTAAAGTAACTTTGCTAACCCGACTCTAGAAAGTCTTAGTGTAAAAAATACAGTCTTAAAAAGCCATACTGTTCAAATTCCAGTTCTTAACGTAATAAAACAAGTGTGACGAATTTAGAGTGTAAAAATTCCAGTCTTACAAGTCAAGTGTATTTATGTCTGTATCAAAAAGTCTAAGTGTACTAATTCAAGTCTAAACAAAGTCTAGGTGTACTAATTTCAATATTAAAAAAATTTTGTGTACTAATTCCATTATTATTATTGTTGATGATATTAATGCTTGTGTAAATGTATGTACTCGTGCTGTCGTTGCGATTTGTTTGTTTGTTTGGTTTAAGTGTACTACTTCCAATATTAGTAAATCTAAGTGTACTAATTCCATTATTATTATTGTTGATGATATTCATGATTGTGTAAATGTATGTACTCACGCTGTCGTTGCGATTTGTTTGTTTGTTTGGTTTACGTCACTTTATGCCAGCTAGGGCTAATAGACGTCTCAGAGAGAGGGAAGCGGATAAACAAAACTGTTCTGTAGAGAACTATGGTTCTTTAAAGTGCCCAGTGTAAAGCACTGATACACGTGGAGCTGAACCCCGGTCGGTCTCTTTATCCTGACACCGATTCACCAGTCGTAATATTAACCCTAAATCCTGAGCGACAAGGAGGGAAGCCATTACTACCGTTTCTTAAGTCTTTGGTATGACCCAGCCGGGGATCGAACCCGCGGCCACCCGCACCGAAAGCGGACGCTCTAAAACTTGAGCTAACCGGGCGGTCCTGTCGTTGCCATATTTCGCCTACATTTTTATTGGTCAAAGGCAAATACTATTTGCTGCCTAAGCCAATAAACTTCAAACTCTACTATTTTATGCCTTACTTTTTCCATTCCGAATAATTGTGACACACATAACAACCCGATTTCAAAACCGATATGTTTGATCTATTCCGGGTAGCAGCTCTACAAAATGGACAGAAAGTGTTTGTTTGGGTGTAACTACGGGTAAACAATAGTAGTTTTATGTAACCTGAGCATACACTTACCAACAGTTTGCCTATATCTTGTGTAATTACCATACTTATGACAAGTTATATCAAGGTCTAATCCAATGAACCGTTCGATAAATTCAGATTTAAATCAATAAAAAATGTTCTTTTAAATGTTTGAGGTATTCTAGAGATCAAAATATATGTTGATTGATCGGCTCAAGGTAGTTCTATAAAGGCATTGACCATTTTATTGAATCGCTTCGTAGCCCTAGCGAGAAATATACAAATAAACATATAAAGACAACTATATACATATTTATAACATTAACTGACTTCTGGGAGTAACATAAAGCAGTGACATAAATATGTATTTTACATTGTTCCATTGATAATCACCTAATTTTTGTTTGTACTATTACTACTCTACATGGTTATAGCCATTGCAGGTTAAATCATACAAATTCAGATGCATTGCATATGTCGTCTGCTCAAACTTCAGACAACATTTCTGATGACCAAAGCGACATTACAACTGTCTAACAGTGATAGAGGCTAGACCATATGAAAGACTATCCATCCAGCCTTACACCATAATTTGACTGGTCTGGGTTTACACTTCACCAGACGCAATGGTGCCATGTATGCCTGCCATGAACTCAGGAGGTTGTGAATTCGAGCTCCGAAGGGGATAGGCTAAATCATGACCTTTAATTGTCACCAAGTATTGGTTCTACCAAGGAAACGGACTCAAACCAAAGGCTTCCAACATAATCGAGATAAAATAAGTAAGTTTAAACCAAACAGAACGAAACTCATATGATTTCATTCATTATAATTATGTGTGTGCCGACCATGCCTAAAGCTTCGCTTTGCATCGTGGAATACCTTTCTCGGTGAATGACCACTTGAACCTCCTAAACAGGTTATTTACTTACTTTAAAGCGTTGCATCATCCCCGACTACACACCCAACGAAGCATAATTGTGTCAAAATTAATATTTGCACAGCCATAACAGTTCCGTTGGCGTGAGAAACACAAGTAGGGCAAAACAATAGTTGATAAAAGAGAATTAGGCCAAAACTTTTCCACGTTTACCTTTCACTTAACGCAATCTTAATCGCAACGCACATTTTCCAATACTGAATTTGGATGGTCTTTTGCATTTCGTTACATTCTAACTGGAAAACTATAACATGAAAAATTCGTCGAATATGTTGTACCAAATGTATACTGGATCACAAGTTCAATGAAAATAATAGACAGCTATACGGTTTCCGTTAAAACTTTACTCTCGGTGTCAGATTTTGAACATTGATTAAAAATAGTAGTTTATTTAAATTAGAATTTAGCGTAAATGCTGTAACAAGCACAGCTGCAGATTTGTATTTATTTTCTAAAAGGAAAATGTTCACAACAGTTTGATCACTCTCACAATTGTACGTAACAAATAAATACGGTTTATAACTATTGCTAAATACGTTTTGTAACTATTGCTATATACGTTTTATAACTATTGCTATATACCTTTTTTTACTATTGCTATAGACGTTTTATTACTATTGCTATAAACCTTTTATAACTATTGCTATATACCTTTTATAACCATTGTTATATACGTTTAACTATTATTTCTATATATATTTTACTACTATTGCTATTCACGTTTTATTACTAGTGATATATACTTTTTATAACTTTTGCTAAATACGTTTTATTACTATTGCTTTATACGTTTTATTACTATTGCTATACAAATTTTAAACAATTGCTTTATACGTTTTATAACTATTGCTATATACGTTTTTTACAATTGCCATAAAAGTTTTATTACTATTGCTTTAAATGTTTTATTACTTTTGCTAAACAAGTTGTATTACTATTGCTATATACGTTTTATTACTATTGATATATACGTTTTACTACTATTGCTAAATACGTTTTATTACTATTGCTCTATACGTTTTATTACTATTGCTTTACAAATTTTAAACTATTGCTATATACGTTTTATAACTATTGCTATATACGTTTTTTACAATTGCAATAAAAGTTTTATTACTATTGCATTAAACATTTAATTACTATTGCAATACAGGTTGTATTACTATTGCTATAAACGTTTTATTACTAGTGATATATGCGTTTTACTTCTATTGCTAAATACGTTTTATTACTATTGCTTTATACGTTTTATTACTATTGCTATACAAATTTTTAACTATTGCTATATAAGTTTTATAACTATTGCTATATACGTTTTTTACAATTGCTATATACGTTTTATAACTATTGCTATATACGTTTTTTACAATTGCTATAAAAGTTTTATTACTATTGCTTTAAACGTTTTATTACTATTGCTATACAGGTTGTATTACTATTGCTATATACGTTTTATTACTTTTGCTATATATGTTTTATTACTTTTGCTGCATACGTTTAATTACTATTGCTATACAAATTTTATACTATTGCTATATACCTTTTATAACTATTGCTATATACGTTTTAAAACAATTGCTATACAAGTTGTATTACTATTGCTAAATACGTTTTACTACTATTGCGATATACGTTTTAAAACTATTGCTCATTACGTTTAATAACTTTTGCTATATGCGTTTTATAACAATTGCTATATACGGTTAATTACTAGTCATATTTACCTTTTTTACAATTGCTTTATACGTTTTATAACTATTGCTATATACCGTTTTTTTTTATCGATATAAACGTTTTATTACTCTTGCTATACAAGTTTTACTTCTATTGCTAAAATTGCTATATACCTTTTATAACTATTGCTATATACGGTTTATGACAATTGCTATATACGTTTTATAACGATTGCTATATACGGTTTATTGCTATTGCTAGACAAATTTTACACTTTTGCTTTACACCTTTTATTACTATTGCTATATATGTTTTATAAATTTTGATATATACGGTTTATTACAATTGCTATATACGTTTTCTTACTATTGCTTTCTACCTTTTATAACTATTGCTATATACGGTTTATTACAATTGAAATATACGTTTTATAACTATTGCTATATACCTTTTATTACTATTGCTATTTACGGTTTATTACAATTGCTTTATACGTTTATAACTATTGCCATATACCCTTTATTACTTTTGCTATATACGTGTTATACTTATTGCTATATTCGTTTTATAACCATTGCTATATACGTTTTATAAATATTGCTATATACCTTTTATTACTATTGCTATATACGGTTTATTACAATTGTTATATACTTTATATAACGATTGCAATATACGTTTTATAACTATTGCTATATACGGTTTATAACTATTGCCATTTACGGTTTATTACAATTGCTTTATACGTTATATAACTATTGCTATATACGTTTTATTACTATTGCTATATACGGTTTATTACAATTGCTATATACGTTTTATAACTATTTCTTTATACGTTATATTACTATTGCTATATACCCTTCATTACTATTGCTATACACATTTTATTACTACTGCTATATACGTTTCATTACTATTGCTATATACGGTTTATTACAATTGCTATATGCGGTTTATAACTATTGCTATATACGTTTTATAACTATTGCTATATACCCTTTATAACTATTGCAATATACGTTTTATAACTATTGCTATATACCCATTACAACTATTGCTATATACGTTTTATTACATATTTTTCATTCGATTTTAAAATTGTTCTTCTTCAAAATGCTCCCCTGTACACATCTACATGTTCGTGTTGTCATACAACTTAAAACTCCTACTCAATTCAAGATCAAAGCCAAAAGGTTTATTTCATCATTTAGGCTTCCAGTCCATCATGCACTCAACATTCAAAAACATATTTCATAATGAGTGACATACACAAAGATTATTGCAATATAAGTCTCATTAATTCATTCAAATAGCTCCCTCATTTGGGTCTGACATATGACAGCTGACGTAAGACGGTTATAATTGTGTTGTCTTTTTTTCTTTTCTTTTTTAATGTAAATTCAAATGCCATGTAATATGTTGTTCCGAAGTGTGTCATAAGCCTGGCACTCTTATACTTCAACGTACGGTGGTTCAATTTAACATAATGCAGTAATTGGTAACCAGGACAAAGTACGAGTAACATTGTAAAAAAAAAGTTTGACAGCTCTATCAACTTGTTAACTAACACATCGAAAAACACTTATCTTCCGTAGATGAAACCTTTTTAATTCTCCGAAATAAAGAGTATTAAAAGTCGCTATTGTTGTGTGTTGAATGATTGGACAGCAATTTGCGTGAAAAGAAAGGACAGATCGAAACACTCGATCAGTTATAAGCTTCGGCATAAATAGATCTCCAACGATGAATAGAAAAATGACTAGCAAGACAAGTGCATCAATATTATCGCCAATCCCTCGTGCCTTTTTTAGTTTCACCTCAAGTGGGCGTACATGGCTCTTAAACATTACATAATTGCACTGTAAAATTGCATGTGCAGCTGAAGATGAATCAATTTTTGTTATCTCTTTACAGCTCTTGGTGAAATGAAAGAGACTCACCCCGTGCAGTGTAGACCTAGATATGAGTCATGTACTGTTCGCAAGTTTAGGTAAACTGTTTCTGCAGAACACACTGGACTCATGTTAAGAATTCATAACAAACTCAGCACTTTAGGTTGGAATAGGCAGTAGGTTTATGGTAAAGGGAAATAGAGAAAGACTTAATAATGAGATCACATATCAAATGAAGTTAACTCGTATATAGCAGTTTCTTATTTTGTTTACCTTATATATGAGAAGCAGGTATAATCAGGCGTATCTATTGATTTGCCCATTACATAAAACTAGATTGAACTGCTTTGAAACAGTGTTAACCCTTAGCCTGCTGAAAAAAATTGTCTTTTGCTTAAATTGTCCTCTGTCTGGATTTAAAATCTATCGGATTCGCCTAATATATAGAAAAATACTTGGCCGAGTGTCAAACAGCCTGGATCCGGATAAGACGCTAAGTTACTTTACTCGGCGTCTAATCTGGACCCAAGCTGTTTGCGAAAACTATTACAGTCGCGCTTATCAGGCTAAGGGTTAACGATACTCGGTAAAAAATAACAGCGGAATAACCTCGAGGGAAGGCAAGTTTAGCAAATTTGTAGAAAACCGCACCTACTTTATCCAACCAACATAACGTCTCTTATTTTCATTTCAAACGGGTGTTGCATAAGAAGAGTTCCATTAACTCTCATATCTTATTAACACTCATAGATTGTCACATATAAAATCGAAACGGAAAACCTTATCAGAATCTGTGCAAACTGAGTACGAAATTGGTGAGAATTTATTTTTTTGGGTGTTTTTGTTTAACGTCACTAGACTGGCGTAGATATGAACAACTGCTTGTTGCTAACAAATTTTTAACTTTTTAAACTACGATTTTCCATTTTTTTTTTCATTTTCTGAGCGCGTCTAATTTGTCAGAGTCACGGTCATTAAATTATTTCACTACATTTTTCGTGTGACTCCATTATCGAGAGTATGAATGAATTGCTATTACTAAATAGTTTGGACTATTTTTCCTGCATTACTTCAGTTAGCAAGAACGTAAATTAATTGCTATATTTGAATAAATGGAACTACTTCTTCCGCGAGACTGAAGTTAGCAAGAAAACCACTGAGTCGATATTGTTGAATTTCATCACGGTCTGCTATATCATCTTATCTTATCTGTCTTATCTCCTAAGGGCTGTCTCTTTCTTTTTCACTGGAATGTTGCGAAAGAATTTAGGAACAACTCAACAATCTACTTATCTATGAATCCTCCATGTTCATGTCTTAGATAGATTTGTTCCATGGGAATATATAACATGGACATGGCATCCAAAAGCACGAAACAAGAACTCAGACTTTAAATTAAATGCACAAATAGCCATGGCAAACAATAAATTGTTGACACATATAACCCAGAGAAACCAGAAACTTGTTGACACAAATGTCCACAACCACAACTTTTGAAACAGATGTTCGAGGAACAACAGCAACTTGCTTGTTGACACACATGCCCCGGGGACACTGTTATTGACACAGATGGTACAGGGATAACAGCAGCTTATTTAGTTATTACGGTACAATGCTTGGTTAAACCGAATATGTAGTGGGAGCGGACGAAACACATTTTCGGGTGTTTATTGTCGATTATGTAGAGGAAATTGCTGCATCAATGGGCAGAGAGGTGTGATTTTATACGATTTCAAAGGGATGACAATTGAAAGTCGGTCACTGGAACTGGCTTCATTTTTTGACAAGTGCGTCAAGTAAAATAATATTTGTATCCCATCTATCCAGGTGTGTTGTTAACGTGTAACCACATTCTTAAAAAATCAGTAAGAATGGAGTGAACAAAAAAATACCATTACCCGTAGAATTATATAGGTCGATGTTGTTATTCATATACTATTCATATACTATTTCATTTGTATACGAAAATATGTATAATGCGTTCATTGTACAAAGGGCATACGCATTATAGCGATAAATGAACACAGCCACTTTGAGAAATCATGCATATTATATCATTAACGTCACTTTCTGCCAGCTGGGTCTAATGTACGTCCCAGAGAGAGGGGAGCGGATACACAGAACTCCTATGTAGAGAACTATGGTTCTTTAATGTGCCCAACTGTCCATTGTATAGCACTGATACACGTGGGGACTGAACCCCGGCCGGTCTCTTTATCCTGACACCGACAAACCAGTCGTAATGCTAACACTAAATTTGAGCGTCAAGTACAAACGTCAAAAGTTAGAATTTATGTGTTTCCGAGAGACAAAAAGGGAATTGAGGAAGCATTGGCAAAAAATGACAGTTCTTTTAAAGAGCCAGAATTTTACTTTTGTACAAAGGTTGGTATATGTCCGATTCATCCAACATCGCTGCACACACATGTTTTACAGCGATGTAAAAAAAGTGCTCGACTACGGTATGGGCGTCGTGATTTCGCAGATTTCCGCACCTGCTAAAATATTTTTAACAGAACCATTCGCTTAAATGAGATATTTTACCTTTAACCTGCTGAACAAATGTCCTCTGTTTAAACTGCCGTCTGCCTAGATTTTAAAATTCACCAGAATCGTCAAATGTGAGGGGAGGCTTATGACTGATTGTCAAACAGCTTGGATCCTGATTAAACGCCGAGTTACTTGGCGTCTAATATGGATCCAAGCTGTTTGCAAATTCTATCACGATCGCTGTTAATAAACACGCCACTTTTAGAAATAATCTCTGTCATAATATCTCCAATTTGATATCGAAGAAAAGCTTATATCTAATAGATACAAGCTTTTCTTCGATATATAAGATACAAGCTTTTCTTCCATAACCAAAACGGAAAAATTACGACGGAGAGTTAAATTCTAAATCAACCAGTTCGAACTAGAATCCACCTGCATTCATTCACGTGTTCTCCTTTTCGCGGAGTATTATCAGAAAACGATATAATAGTTATGATCTGTCAAATAATAACAGTTTCCATGGTGAACTGGTTTAATGACATATGTCTTAAAGATACCCACAGACGAATACGCTTTTATTACACACTGTGGAACCAGGAAATACTTAATTTCGTAACAATAATGCTAAGAGCGAAACTTTCGTATGATGAGCAATAATTCGTACATGTAAAAATATCTAACATATTCTGCGATGTGGTGGTACATAATATACGTAAAACTCCGTGTCTTTATTATGTTTTTTCCTCTCTATTTTTCACCTCTCTTACAGATATTTTTACTGACAAATTACTGTCGGTTTACCGAAACTTTATGAACAGCAATACAGCTAAAAAAGACATTTAATTTCATTTGCAGTAAAATATTACTTTAACAATAAATCACTTCACTGACAAGGGTATGTATAATTAGATGACCAATAAAGTAAAGGTTAAACCAATTGCTGAAGAAAGTAAGTTTTATTTGATCATACCAGGATTGCAGATACACCCGCAAACCCCCCCCCCCCCCCACACACACACACACACAAACACATACCCTTTTTTACCTATACAAAAACTTGAAAAGGCTGTCATAAAGTATTTGGTGTAGCTTAATTAAACGTATCTGTGTATATGAGTATGTACTTTTTATGCGTTAAATATTTTTGAAATTGCACACATTAAAACAAACTCAAAAGACCTGTATTTTATGTCAACTAGCTTTAGCAGGGCTCCAGTTAAAGCGAATCTTTTGAGAACTTTGGTTACTGTTTTCCATGTTTCTCTACCAAACCTTATCTTGTGAGTACTCTTACGAATCGCCTCGATGAGATACATAGTATCTTCGATGAGACCGTAATTTACGGTTATAGTTATATGTGTATCTCGATGAAGCGATTCTTGAGAGTACCCACACGATAAGGTTTGGTGGAGAAACATGGAAAACAGACTTGATGAATTTCTGTTATACGCCTTCTATCTGGAGCT